>DWNE01008763.1:0-11328 GCA_018249875.1 Cecropterus toxeus | reverse complement strand
GGGGGGGGGTTTTGGGAGGGGGCGGGGGGGGCCCCGGGGGGGGGGGGGGGGGGGGGGGGGGTGCCCCCCCCCCCCCCTCCTAGAAGACCGGTCGATCAATGGTAAAAAAATGCATCTATTATTTTCAAGTACCTGACGTTGTGTAAGAAAAAAAAAATATATTACATATTAGAAGCGTGCCGATACTTTCTCAAATAACAACATAGTCTCAATCTGCCTCTCCCCCCCTCAACATCCTTTATCTGCCCCTCACTATAGAGAATCCTTGCGATGGCCTCGAATGGTGATAGAATTAGTATGGTTCGAAGGTACAAGTAGTCACCATAAATAATTGTTGGTTGGTTTAGGGGGTCTTGATACCCCTCTTAGCAGTATAGACTAGAGAAGAAAAAAAAACGGGAAACGTCTTTATTGTATTTTGGCCGATAAATACAGACACTTTTCATTCTCTTGAGACTCCGAAAAGGAGGTTAAGGAGGTTCAGAAAACTTGGTATTTTTTTTTCAACTCGCTTGTTATTTTTTTTTAACGAAAACATCGTTGTTTTTGGACAAAGCCATCGCTATCACCTATTCCACCGTAAAGTAGTCCTTGCGTTTCGGTGGAAGAGTGTGGATGCCAATTGCGTTACATATGAGGTAAAGGTCCTGATAAATAAAAAAATATCAGGAGTGGAAATCCTACTTTAAGTAGTACCCTGTTCTATGTACTGGTGTCTGTGAGCGGCAGTGATGTCTGTCAGGTAGCCTTTTGCCTTCTATATGTATCTATTTTTTATAATATTAATGTAGCAAACGACACCGTAAGTAACAAACGTACTGCACGAGGACAACTTTGAGGAACTTCATATAGACAAGGGGTACTATCTGAAGTAAATCTATATCTCAGACTCCTACTGCAACGCAAAGACAAAACTATTTGCTCCAACCGTATTATTTCTATCTTATAAACTAAACCAAACACTAGTACTTACCAATAAGTATAAGATGTTGGCAGTAGTTCGTTAACGACGCTATAATGTGTGCCTCCAATACCTCAGCAGCTTCTTCGACGATCACTGAAACAAATAAATCATTATTTATTGAATAGGAAGAGTGGACGAATTAGGCCTCACATCAAAACACGCGGCAGCGTGTTGCCAAGTTCTCTGGCAACACAGCAACGCAAGTGTTATTTACAGGAACCATTTGGAAACACTTTTGACCGCTTAATCAGAACTTAACAGTATATCTGAAAATGTTTACATTTGAGAATATCACGTTATAGTAAATAGCTACTGTTTTATGTTATCTATACTAATATTATAAAAAGGTAAAGTTTGTAAATTTGTGAGTTTGGATGTTTGTAAGGGCTAATCTCTGGATCTACTAAACCGATTTTAAAAATTCTTTCTCCAATAGAAAGCTACATTATTCATAAGTAACATGGGCTATATGTTATCCTAGTTTATTATAATTATGATTACCCTCGCCTTAAAATACATGATTTTATAATGACTTGGTGCGAAGGTCCTGTTTATTGGTAAAGATTTTAAGGCAAACTTTTTATTAGTCTAAATAGAAATATTATTTTGGTGTTTTTAAATTGATTGACATTTAGGCTCTTAGGATCTTAGGCTGAGTCCCTTTACCGTTCTATTTGTAATTGTGTTCTTTGTCAAAGTTAAAAAAAGTGTTTGGTACTTTTTAATTGAAATTTCCGAGACATTTAGGATACGCTCTAAAGTCCGTTTACTTCCTTTTTATAATAGCACCTGTATGTTCTATGACCTTACAACAAGCAACGAGAACGAAAAAGTAAGTTGTTTGGTATAAAGCCGGTGTTAACGATAGAAAACCTTTTTGTGTTAATTGTAAGCGTGAGAGGGGCGCGAGATATTTTAAATATAGAAAAAGAAAAAGAATGACGTTCGTTGTCAGAGTATGAAAAAGCTTTCTTATCTCGCGCCCGCCGTTCGCCTTGATTTTAATTATTGTATTATGACTATTTTGTGGAAGTATATTTAGACGCGTACTCGTACAGAGTTTCCTTCCGACCGTCTTAGCCCCTACAGTTTAAAGCCGGCGAAGATGTATTTTACTTATTAAACGTAATTCTAAATGCTACTGCACCTATTGTTGATGACAATTTCTTCAACAGTTCATGCCTCCGAGCCGCTACAGTGGTGGTGACACCCACCACCCTCGCCGTTTTCATTATCTCGCTATCAATCACAGTCGATACTTCTTCCAATTCATTACTGCAGATGTTGTGATTCTCCTGTTATAAATTACTGAATTATATTGACATTAATATGGAAATTATTTTTTGGAGGACTAAGATGGTCGCTGCATGTATAAATGAGCCGGCAACCACACCCTTCCACCTCACGCAAGAACTGCTTTACGCTAGAAATAGATGTGGCGGTGGTACCTCCCCGATCGAACTATATTGGTTCTATCAGGTTGTCACATATACACTTTGTGTGGAATATGTTATATTTTACCAGAGAAATGTTTTATTTAATTTAATATGGTTTTTTCCATCCCAATTTACCATTGTCCATTAACCAGCTCGGTGAAGGTCGTTTTCTGTCGGGATCTTATATTATAAGGATTGTGTTAAGATGAAGTAAATAAGTGTTTAACTTACCTAAAAATGTTCATGATCACTTAATTAATACATTTGTTAATTAACGTTAAATAAAAGTAAAAATTAATATATATGATATAAATTTTTTAACATGCAAAACATTGTTAGTGATCTTAATATTGTTTTTTCATAATGATTAAGAAGATAGAATATTTACATTATTTACTTACCAACAGACTGTTCATTTTGTTTGTTAGTTCATCTTTAACTTTTCCAACAGCATTTGAATATAATTTCCATCTATTTTCTAGAGTTAAGTCATATAAATTTTTAATATCTGCATTTATTAAATACTCCTTTGTACTTTGAGCTAACACTATGTGTTTCTGTTATAGGTAAAAAACAATTAGTATTAGTATCAATTATATTAAAAGTTATCATCAATAATTTTAGTATTATTAATTTTACCTTGAAATATTCTAATCTTTTTTTTACTTTACTAATTTGAGAATAAAATTTATCTTTCATCATTTGACTTTCCATATTATCATCAGTTATATCATTTACATACTTTATACTGTTATTCATAGAATCAATTTCTCTTAGAGCATATTCCTCTGAAAAACAGGTTTCTATTTTCTCATTCACATTACATTCTATATCTTCGCATTGTTTCTCCCAATCGTCTAAATCTTCTGAAGCATCATTATTTATGTCATCTAGTTTATTTTCTAAAGGCCCAAAAAGCCAGTCTAATATAGCATCTTCTTTGTCACATTTGAGTTCAAATAATTTATTATCAACTTTTAAAAATGGCTTAATACATTTGTACGAAAGCAACTGTGTTTCACACTTTTCTATTTCGTTTTGAACCTCTGTCATTTGTTTATAAATTTCTCCTAATTCCTTTCTCTTTTTTGCGTAGAGATGTGAAAACTTAGATTTAACTTTCATCCTCATATTATTTAACGTATATGGCTCAATAATTTTGTTTTTGCTTTGGCTGCCCAGTCTTATTATATTTTTCGTAACATTCAAGATGCCTTCAAGGAATTGGTCTAAAGCGTGGTTCGTGTAACAGATTATTAACATTGGTGTGCCTTCTAGAGACAAGTTCTTCAGAAGAGTTGTTGCTATTTTAGTCCCTATATATGTTTTCCCAGTACCCGGTGGTCCTTGTATAACAGCAAATTCCCTTGTTAGTGCTAAAGTGTAAGCTTCCATTTGAGATTGATCGAGCCCAAAACATTCTGTGGGAGGCCATTGGTCAGTATCAAGTACTGGAAAGTAGATCTCATCAGATTTCTTTGAATTGTTAATGCTGTATATTGTTTCTGATGTCAAATAAGCTGGTGATTCTGTTTTAGTCTAGAAAGGGGGAATAAATTAATTTATGTCTTTGCAAAAAAAAGGGCACATATTTAATTTTTGTGATCATTGGAAAAAATATAGTTTAAAAATTTGAGAATAAGTATAACAGATATTTCTATCATTTCTTAAATTGATTGTATGTGCGTTTTAAATTTCATCAATGCCAAATTATCGAAATTACTGAATGGAATTATTTATATTCTGTCTTTTGAGGAACATTTAGTATTTATTTCATTAAATTTACCTACTTTTCGAAAAAATAAGTTATTTTTTGAACGCCAGTGACAGTACAGGGCACTACAATTATTACTATTTTTTATTTGTACATACACACTTGTTAAATCATTGTATACCTGTACATCCACAATATACTTCTTCATGGGTAAACTGTCTGTTGCCAAGTTTTGTAGCACCTTCAAAACCCTGTGGTAGGGTTCGAAGAATACTTCACTTTCCACCATGAGGTAAGCTTCAGAGAAGATTTTGCTTGACACTGGATTTTCAAATGATACAGCAATCTAGGGTAGAACTCATTTCGGTAAATATGACAAAATGTCTTAGGAAAATGTTAAAAATGTTCTTTCTAGTTAATGTGATTTAAAATAAAGCTTTTCTTTTGCATTTTTTTTTGTTATAAATAAATAAGCTAATCGACCTTTTAATATTTATTACTCATACATATTTACTTCATCTTCTTATTATAAGTGTGATAAGTTATTAAATAAATATTTTCAATTTCAAAGAAAAGTTAACATACTTTCATCTTAGTTCTCAGGAGCATTGTAACTGTAACTAACTTTGGATAAAACCACTGTACTATATAAATTAGCTTACAGATGTCCATGGGTGGCAGTAACCAATTACCATCAGATGGACTGCACGCTCTATTGCAACATAAATCTTAGTAAAAAACAAAAAAATATCAGTCATGGAATGCCTGGCAGATGTGAAACATCGTGTTCGTGCAAGTTATATGCATAAAAGACGAGACTGCGACAGGAATTGAATATATAGCATAATGAAAATAACGCCATCTATGAACAGTACCGTGCACTAAGTCGCACTAACACAGTAGCCCGCTTAGGTAAATTCGATAGATGTATTACATCAATAAAATAGTATTTTTTTATGCTATCTACTTACATAGCCCATTTTTTGTAGAGTAGAGCTGAAATCCAGTACAGACGCACACAATATCGTTTGAAAGTTATCACTTGTGAACAGTAGTAAGGAGCCAAACATAAGTTGCTTATGTGCATACTTCTTGCTGTCAACCGGCAGGTTTTGAAGCCTTTCATTCCACGCCAAATCAACTAGATAGCCGACTTTGTTGTTAGCTACGTATGTACGGATAATGCGCACTTTTGGATAGATTCTGGAAATGATATAATTATATGAATCATGTGTTGCATATAGTATTCAGTTCCAACTGCCTAGATATATTCATCTGTTCTAGATAGCTTCATGAGATACAGTCCGATGAGAGACAGATGGACAGACAATCAGACGGACAGCGAAGTCTCAGTAATCGGGTTCCATTTTTACATTTTGGGTATGGAACCGTAAAAAGTAACTCATACGTAACTTCTGGACCTTGTTTCTTAGTGGCCTTTTTTGACATCCATAGGAAGAGAGGGACTGGTGCTATTTAAGATTGACACCACATAGCACAAGTGATTAGAATAAATTATTGCTGTAATAATTCGAAGCCAAACCCAAGTAATGATTTGGCTTACAAACCTTAGGTTCTCATGCCTCTTTTTCGAGGGATTTTCCAAGTAATTACCTGAAATGGATAATGTAAAATATTTTTAGAGTATGAGTAGATTATGTACTGATATGCAGTAGGTACCAGGTTCAATCCCCGGCCAGACAGACATAATGAATTTATATTTTTGTTCTGGGTCTGGGTGGTTGTGTATTTATTTTTGTGTGGGTCCATGATAACCACAACACAGCACAAAATCCTAGTGTGACGCTATGAGTGTATAAAGCATTATTTATATTTATTTATTGATACATAAATAATTATAGCAGAATGGATAGAAAACATTTAAACTTACATATTCCTTCACGCAACGGTCCATAGCAATCCTCTCTTAACAGCTTGAACTGCAAGTCCAGGTAATCCTCGACACTTGGATAGGCCCCATTTATAATATTTGGCTTAATGTAAATAGTACTTCTTACCAAATCTTCTTTCTTAGGAAATATGTTAAGATTTCTAAAACTGTTTGGGTCTGTATTTTTTTGTATTATTTCTTGTTTATGCTTAGCAGATATCTGGAATGACAATATGGATATCTATTTTTTTATTATAATAATTGCTTATTGATTTGGTGGTTTTTGTATAACTCTATAAGAAGTCAGTAACTGAATGAAATAAAGAAAAAGTCTTTGTGATACAATCTGTACGAGATATCAGATTAATTAGACTAATTGTTGTTTCAAGGCATCGGTGTTTTTAAGTGTATGAAGAAAAGTTAATTTTAAAGTGTGCACGAGCATACATGCTTCTTTTAGCAGCAGTAATAATTTTGCAACCTATTGGAAGTTACATGCAGTGATCAAGCACTATACTCCATATACATATCAGAGCTACTTATATTTGTAATTAATTACTGATATATCTACTATTATCAGATGGACCTATATGTTACCTGGCCACTTCAAATTCAATTTTAAAAATATCTAATTAATTTGTACAAAATAAATTAATAAGCGTGAGTTACCTGAAGAGAGTTAAGGACATTATGTTTCAATTGCCTTATTTGTGAATAAAACGCTTCACTTATGATCTCTGAGTGCTCTTTCTGTACCCCAAGAGCACTTATCTCTATAGCCTCTATTAGATCATTTAAATCTTGTAAGGATTCAGAACTGCTTGTTCTAAATTTAAATATTCCACTACATAATTCTAGAACATCAAAGAAAAACGTTTCCACATCGTTCCAAAGTTGTAAATTCATTTTTTTCTCCACTATCCGAACATTAGGCAGTTCATTAATATAATCTTTTAGTATATCCATAAATTTACTTTTTTCAAATCGTGTTCGTAGCATAGTTACGATTTTGCTCTTTTCACTTGGCTGTAAGGATTTGTATACGTTGGCCAGAACTTTCACTATTAAAACTATAAAATCTCCTTTTAATTCTCCATCCAATAACAGCCAGAAGCCGGGTCGGTTTGCGATTTCTAAATTCAAAACTGGCGGTCTTAATAACGATAGGTCTAGGAGTCGCTTGAAGCCAATAGGCTTTTTCTCAACCTCTTTAGGTTTGGTTACCGGTTCAGACTCTACTGCATCTTCATCTGCGAAGGTTGCAGCCGACGTCTGTCCGACATCTTCCATCACTGTGCCATCAAACCAGTCTAATCGTAAAGATGGTTTATTAGAGTCACACATGGTTATTTTCACATACAACTTTAAGGCAAACAAGGCTATCAGAAATATAACAACGGTAAAATATTTTTATAAAGAGAACAGCTGACGATGTTTGTACAAAATGACATTCCATCTCACACATAATCAACTGTCATGTGTCACATCGAATTTTGTCACCTTCGCTTTTTAATACTATCATTTAAATTGTTAAAAAGATAGCTTTGACAGTCAGCCATAATTTCTTCATTACACATATTTAAACTGTTAAATTTTAATCTTTTTTATTTTAACTGGAGCTTAAATAATATCATTATTGATTTGTAAAAGGTAATAATCCAAAGTAAATTCTAATGGATGTGGCAACATAATACTTTCTCACAAGAGATGGCGCTACTTTCAACTTTCATAATGAAATGTATTAATTATGTAATTTTATTATACTGCCTTATGAATATAATTATTATAAACTTTTTATGTAGTTTGAATTAATGTAATATTAGTTATATTATAACATGTTTCTGATTTCTTCTCAGAGACATGGGATACTAATATAAATATTTATTTATTTTATTTATTCATTTATTTATTTTTGAATGCAATAAATAACATGGCAGTTATCAAATACAAAATAATATGATATAAAAGTATCTTTACTCGCTCTCGGAACTTTACTCTTTGAATCACGCTATCGGATTTTTCTCAACATTGTGCATATATACAAGTTCCGAACAGAGACTGTCGGAGAACGGCCGCTCCCCAGGCATGATCACCTCGCCTGGCGGGAGATCTCCCTTTGCCAAACTTTTAATTTGTTATAAGAAGTATTTTATATTTAAAATAAACATCACATTATTATTGTTATGTCCGCTCCACAGTTAAACAATTGAAACATTAAATTTAAATTTACATACCTACACCCGTATCTTAAAATATATTCCGTAATTTAAGGGAAAATACATTTAAATTCCGATGACAACGTAATCGGGTATCCGGCCAAAAATCTTAATTCCCTGATCTCTTACTCATAAATAACGGTTAGGCGGGTTAATTCCTTCATTTGTAACCGTCCGCAGAGCCGATTTCATTCCACTCAACCCGAGGGTATCTTAGACCCACGTCTATACGCCCATCAGTATAACGATTCGCTGTGACAGGGTTTAGGATTCTAATGTAAATTAAATGTTCGTTTTATCATGTTTTTATATTGTAGAAGTAGCGATTGAGTATGCAATTCACCGTATAGTAAGTGTTCACTGTGCATCTGTTTTTTTTTCTTAAAATTATTTTACGGCTATGGATCTAAGTCCTTTACAGCCAATCTTCATATTTCTTTATATTGTTTATTATGATGTTACAACCATATGGAAGATGACGATGATGAGATGTTTCAATATAGAAGATGATGAGATGAGATGGGTTCAGCAAAGTGGTAGGGACTTTACTAGAACTTCTTAATGGAGTCTTGGAAGCAACACGAAAAGTCACCTCTCTCTGCATCATATCACTCTCCCACACGCGTGCATTTTATCGAATACTTTATGATAAAAATCCCACCATTATTACTCATAAAAATAAGACTATATACAAGTTTAGAAAAATAACATTATACAACGAAACGGCTCTTCCCGCGTTCCCGCCAAAAAAAAAACCCTATTGACATTGATGAGTTTAGTAACATACATAATATTATTATATCATATTGGTGTATTTTACGTCCGAAGGAAACAGACTAAACACAATTACAAAACTTATTGTAGTCACACAATCATATGAAAACGTATGAAATATAAACAGTCAAACGATAGAATCGTTTTATAATAATAGCGGTTGTGACAATGATTTACTTGTTCAGCTATTTCCGATCCGGAGTTACGTAAGAACAGAAAGCACTTTATATTAAAAATAAAGCACTTTCTGCTTCCTTTCTTATAAAGCATTTTAGACAAAAACAATGAAAATGTCCATCGGTGACTGCCGTTAAGCTTTTTTCTAATTGTTGACACAATACCAAAGTAAATCATGACATGAAGGCAAAAAATCTGCTGTCAATGCTAAATGATATTGCAATTCATCTGTCTCAGTTTTCTCTCCGCGACCTATACTTTTACTTAACAATGTTTGTTCCCACGTATAATTTGAATGACAATTAATTAGTTTATTGAATACATTCATAATTCAATATGGCGATCACCCCAAGATGGCGTACCAGTTTTTAAAACAAAGTCACTAAACGGCTTGTGTATATATTTTTTACTATATTTACTGCGTATTTGAGGTATATGTTATGATTGATCATGAACTTAAGCTTATTTTTAAAACAACAATTGCATACTCATAATTCGGTTATTAAAGTGTCATTTGGCTTTGAGCCGTAGCTCGGTAGTATACAATTCTATTGTACACTGTTTGTTTGGCGTACCGCCAGTCTTTGTGTGGGAACGTATGCCTGTATCATTGAATTCTTTGTTTTTTCATTAAATTTGATACTTGATTTAAGAGTTTGTGAAAAGTTTAAGAAGCTCTAATGTGGTAATGATAGTTACGTTTCTTTAAGATTTTGATGAGATTGAAGTAGAAAACGAGCGTGCAGTCCAGTTGAGGATAAGTAGGGACTGGCCCCTGCAAATTCGTTATTACTCCTGAGGACTAACCTGAAACTCCTGGTGGATATCTCGTTTATAATGCCATCATGCCACCAAAACAAAACACCGCAGGGGTTAGTGATGTTATTAGGCAGAAAGAAGTATGACGGTGATGCTCCTATTTCGAAGCCACGGCTCATTGCATTCGTTCACACGTTCTACGCGCATAATCATAGTCTAAGATTTCCTGAACTTAGGGTGTCTCTCACACAGACAAAAACGTGCACACAAACGTTCACCTAAATATACAGTTCAGTAGGAAACAAACTTCGAAATTATAGACAAATAAAGTGACCACTGCGCCACGCAACCCGTTTATTTACGTCGTCGCTGATTTAAAAAAGGTAGAATCCGTTCACAACTCTCTAACATAAACACGTTGACAGCGAAATGGGTCGATTAAATGCTTGTACAGAAATTATTCCGCGCACGCAGCGCGATTGAAAATCCGTTTGCGGTATATTCGTTCCATTATCCTTATTTTCAAATAACGGAATTGTTTAGAATTACGGTTTTCTTTGGTGTTTACGGTAAAGACGACAAATAGTTACGGAGAAAACGTAAACGCTTTATACCTTTTGCATAACTTTGAATGAAGTAATTATTATGTGATTATGGAGGGAAGTGATAAGGTAAATGTTTTAAATTATTCAAAACATTTAAGAAAAAATATAACGTTATTTTTTTCTATCAGTGTGCTTTTTGAAAAAAATATTAAAACTTCTATTTACGTATGAACCTGTATTTCTATAGTTAAACAGTTAAGTATGATTCAAATAGCAGATAAAAAGTCAATTGCATAAGAATTTTGCGTCTGCATTTACAAGTTTTTTCACATACATCTAGAAATGCTTGGCGAGGAAATAAAGGACTAGATCGACTCGATAAAATCGTTCTAATGTTCCATTAAATTATTATATTGTAATGAAATTATAATATTGAAAAATCTAACCTCATCATTCAGATGCCTGTCTGGCCGTGGATCGAACCCGGGACTCACTGCGCGTTAGATCGGTATGGTAACCGCTCGGCCACACGGGTCGTCTTAAGAGCATATTATGAAATTTTGCAACAGTAAAAGGAGAGCCAGGTCCAGAGGGCGAATCCTAAATATTGTTGATAGATAAAAATTAGATCTTCAGGGACCAGATTGACCAAACACGATAAGAGTCTTTCTTGAGGTTAGCCAGAGTTGATTTGCTGCCTGAATACTAAATTAGAGCGCCACGGATAAATATGTGTTTACATATAAAGGCAGAGTAGGTGCCTAGGTGTCGCGGTTGTCACCACTCTTAAACCTGCGAGGTGGTAAAACCAATGTAGTTCGACCGGGGAAGTACCACCGCCACACCCATTTC
>DWNE01008762.1:0-11330 GCA_018249875.1 Cecropterus toxeus | reverse complement strand
ATTTTCTCTTCAAGATTTGTGAATGATAATGTTACGGAACCCTTCGCCTGCGAGTCCGACTCGCACTTGGCAGATTTATTTTGTTAACTTTTTCTTAATATATTAACCTTTATAAAATTTAATGATATTTTTACTAAAATACCTAATTCTCTCGATCTGTCTCGCGACCTTCCTGCAGAGGCGTCGCGACTACCCAGGGGTCGCGACCCCTGGTATGAAAAACACTAATCTAAGGCATTTTTTTGTCGTTTTGTGCAGTTATAATAAAAGTTATTTCATCTAAGGCATACCTTACTGCCGTTGCGTGCAATTGTATTTTTTCATTTATGGCATAATTTGTTATGATTGTATAAGGCATAATTAAAAGCTTTTATTTAACTTGCAATGTTTGTAACGTAAGTATGTTTGGGTCAAATCGTGCAAGCTGAATTTAACCAACTTCTCAGTGTCCAATTGAGCTGAAATTTGGAACACTCATTAAGTTCTGATGACAATGTAATTATAGGTAATCAATATTGTTGTAATTCCAAAATGGCCGCCGCAACAAAATGGCGGAATACATATTTTTGTCCAATCCACCCAATATGGGTATCAAATTAAAGAGCTTAATTTGTAGAATTCCATACAGTACGGAAAAAAGCTTGTTTTGAATGCCTTTTTATATTAATTTATTTATTATGATTGTGCAGACAACAGATGGCGCGCGCCGGCGACGGCGAGCTACACGGGCGCGACGGTGGGCGCGGTGGTGCAGCTGGTGCGCGCGCTGCACGCCGCGCCGCAGTGGCACGGGCCCATCACCTCGCTGCTGCTCGAGAAGATGCAGATGGCCGCGCAGATGGTGAACACGCCGTTTTGTTTCCTTGCGTACGATATAGATTACGATCCGCGTTTCACGGTCACCATATCGGTCTGACATTCAGAGGGTGAAGGGTTCTATTCCTAATGTACAATGCTTTGCCAAAGTATCAATCTGCCGTTGTGCTTACAGTGTATACGTTTATATGAAAATTTGACACATGTGACAGAATAATTTCTTCGGAAAAGAACATATTGTGTTATGAATATATTTTTTTTCTTTTTACTCAGATTACAAATGACTGGCATTGGTGTCATGCTAGTCAGGAAATGACGCAAACCATGAAACCTCAGCTGCCGTCGATAAACTCGTGTCTTATAGGTATGTAATACAAATAATGTTTCACTTTAAATTACTATAATAAAACCATCATAAATAAATTAATAATAGGTATTACGTATTTTTTGATACTATTCGACTAGAGTCATTTGACACTTAGTCTTTACCACTTTTACAAACGAGATTTAATGTTCAGTTGGAAGAACACAGTTTATAACTAATAGATGTTAAAATCTCATAGCTGGAGCTCTGGGTGTCATTGGCGGTATGGAACCACGCTTGAGACTCGGTCAGCTGGTGACCGCGGGGAGCTCGCCTCGCGTTGGCATCGTTACGCATTTATCGGCCAGTGCGAAAGTCACCGTGGTACACGAAGATAACACTTCCACCAAGGTTTGTATATTTTCCAATAGTTATTATTATTGTACTTGCGCTGAGTAAGAGTATTTTCTCGGATTGAGAAGAGTTTGCCATACTAAGCATAAGTTTGTGTTCTGACTGTAGTAATTTTGATTACTTTGTTATATTTACTCCTATTTAATACTAATGTTACATTTGCATTGATTTCTCAAAATAAAAGATTATTCCATTATCGTTTTAGGTAGTTGAATAAAACAAAAAACATAGTTGTGGTTGGTATTGGCTGCACCTACCACACGGTTTTTTTTTTTACGGGAATAGAAATACTACTTTCCATATTACGTTTCCTAACTTTTTGAATAATATATGGTAGAAAGCATAATAATAAACAATATAATTTTACAGTATTCCATTTATTACTTTTCGCATATTGTAATTATTCAATAGATTCGTTAGGTTCGATATTTAAACATGTGTCACATCACCAGGCGCAAGTGAGCGAGGTGTCGAGCGCGGAGTGGTCGCGGCTGCCGCAGGCGCTGGGCGGCGGCGAGAGCGCGCTGCGCGTGGCGGCCGCGCTGCTCGGCGCCGGCCCGCACGCCGCCGCCGCCGCGCCCGCGCCGCAGCACCAACCGCTGCCTGGTACTAGATAACGACTACTCTACAACTATGTTACTAATAATAATATGGAATAACCCAACTACGTCGAAGGGAAGGCGATGTTCGAGCGTATGTATGTATGTCAATTTCTTTGGCACGCGCTACAACCCAAACGGCTTGATGGATTGTGATGACATATCATTAGAATCGTCTCAGTTTGCAAAGGGACATAGGCTATATCATTTTTAAAAATGGCATCTACAGAAAGGGGTAAAAGTAAACTCATATAAAGCGGTAAATTAGATGCATCATTGTGAAGAAAATATCCTTTTACGTAGTCGGTTTTTTGTCAGTAATAAATCGTTGTTTATCGATAAACAACGACTTATTCCTGACGATTGTCGGGTTGTTGCACTAGAGGGATTTGTTCACAATTACTAACATTTTGTGTGTAAATTTCTCTTACGTAGTATAAAAAAATAAGAATCTAAAATTGCCACTATTTCGAATTATAATTGCATAGTGAGCTTAATTCATATTTTGGAATACAATAGCTTAATTTTATTGCTACAAGAAATCCTTAAGATCATCATCTTCTTCGAAAATTCATTAATAATTTTGTTTGTAGTTGAAATTGACGTCATCGGTCTCAGACGACAACAAATGGAATTGCTGACTTTAACTGCTGTACGAGGCCTTTTGAACACTCGTACACGACTACGAAAAGTTTTAATGCAACCACCCGATAATATTGGTAAGTATTTCATACTAATATCGAAATTATCCATTTAAAAAAGAGATACAATAAATTATAGTAATGCAATAATAAGAAACTAAGTTTTAAAATTTTTCATTGTTTTTCTTCTTACCCATAGCGACCCACGAAAGAAATACGTCATCATTAGGTACAGAAGGCACGCTACTACGAAGACTACTGGCGCTAGCCACGCGGCCGAGTCCGCTAGCCGCAGCGCACTCGCCAAAGGAACTAGTGTGCACAGCAATCACTCTTATGCAAAAACTTGCTGCTCATGTTCAAGGTATTGTCTGAAATGTGCTTCAAATGTACCACTTATATTTCAATAAGTAGAAGAAAGATATTACGAATACAATGTACGATCCGTTATAAGTTAGCAAATAAATACGAAAGACTGAATGAATTTTATTTCTATACCGATCGATCGACCGAATCGATCAGTTTCAAATCCAAATTTTACGAACGAACATTAATTTTAAAACAATCATGTCATTTAAAAAAATATAAGTATAGATTTATTAAAAGAAATATATTTTTGTCTACATATTCTGTGTGTACTATATTTTTATAGCTTATTTAGAAAAATACTATATTTCGTCCAGAAAATGTTGGTAACCCTAATCACTGTCTTTACAGGAGATGAAAAAGATGTCGAATCGCCAGTCGACATACCAATAATTAATAAAAGTACCGCAATGCAGTCTTCTGTGGGTTCTTCAACAAGTAACTCCACGTTCTGTAAGTTTGATTATTTACAACTGCAATATTAAATATAATATAGTTATTTTATTTTTTTACAACTTTTTAGTTATTTTTTTTTATTATTTTTATTTTTTTTTTTATTTTAATTTTAATAATTATTTATTTTTAATCATATATTTAACTATATTACTTGCTATAATTATATAATACTTCTAGTAAATGTCTACTTTTTAACTTTTAGCTCGTAAAGACTTAAATACACTGGTCAACTCGCCGCATATACAAAAAGTCATGGAGATGGGATTTTCGAAATCGGCAGTATTTGCAGCTGTTAACAAATTAGGTAACCTTTTGTTTTGATCGTTTATTTTGGGACAATAATTCCATATTGTCAGCAATCATTATCATTTTCAATTTTATTTCTAGGAAATAATGTGCCTACAGTAGAGGCGTTAGTTGGTTATTTGTTAGAACTGCCGTTCCAAGGCATGGATGATAAGATAAATTATGAAGTCAAACCTTTTAATTTTAAACCGGAGAAAAAGTCACAAACTCCATACAGATGGCGCAGTTGCTTTGCGTCTGAAGACGAGTACGCGCAATATTTGTCTGACATCATTACCACAGGAATGACAGTGCGATGCAGCAAAGCTTTCGAGGGGGTAAGTGACAATTTATAACCACTGTTAGTAAAATTTTTGTGAACAGGTGAACATGTCTTAAATACTTTTAACTAAATGCAATAATTTGCAGATCGCTTTGGGTGATGTTGGGCAAGTTCAGAAAATAGAACGAGATATAAAGCAAAATGTTTTCTTACATGTAAGTTGGAATAATTTAACTATTATGATATTTCTTATGTCTCACATTATAAAAAAATGAAATGCTGAACATACATTAAATAGCTTAGTATATTTATGTTTTTAGAGCGAGCAAAATAATATTCTTTGGTTAAAGTGGATTTGAAATACATTAAAATATTGAACGACTGTGTGCAGTAAAATATAATCTCATATACAAAATATCTATTGATAAAATGTACGCATTTGGAACAAAAAAACAATGTTCATCATTTTAAAACGTTTTTTATATTGTCCATAAAATGTTTGATCTGTGCTTCGCAGGTGGAGTGGCGCGGTCTCGGTCGCGTGGCGGGCATCCGCGCGCTGCACGCGGAGGTGGTGTCGGGCGCGCCGCCCTTCATGGTGGGCGACCGCGTGCGCGTGCGCGCCGCCGTCACGCAGCCGCGCTACAAGTGGGGCTGCATCGACCACACCAGCATTGGCATCGTTAGAGGTTGATACAACGTTTTAATACTTAACGAAACGTAGTGGGACCTATCTTGACGTGTACGGTATGTTGTACAATGCGCGCCATGTGTAGAGAGTGTATTAATTATTGACTTATGAAAGTCGATAATAAATACACTCTAATTTGTTGCTTAAGTGTAATAAACACATATCAGTAAAAATATGTAATATAATCCAAATGTACATTTACATGTGAGATTTTATTTATACTACAAGAATAAAATACTACCAACAAAATATTAATGAAACCGTTCATAGTAGCTAAAAGCGGCATCGTTATAATCATAGAATATAGAGTAATAAAAAACATATATAAAGATCAATTCATGTATGGGTGACACACCTGTGGTAGGCATGTCATACAGGTGAACTACATTACACTATATTATACTACAACTATACTAATATGTTACTCAAAGTGACCTACCATCATAAAGATACCAACCCTATAAGATATATATCAACAAAGAGAATAACAATTTTATTTCTACGGTATTTGTGTGTATACGTTGTGTGTATGTGTATTTGTGAGTATTCATGTATTGTATATTCAGGAATAATAATACGTGTAAACTACTTAGAAGATCGATAAAATGTACATTGCTGTAATTAAAAAAATATATAATCATCTTATTAATAAATTTCGTAATAACTCATCATATATTTTCAGCAATAGCAAGCAATGGTCGCGATATGACGGTTGATTTTCAACAACAACCGTCGTGGACGGGTCAAGTTACTGAAATGGAACTAGTAACAGATCGATGTGAGTATACATCGCATAGCTTGATGCTATTTGCATGTTTGGTGGTAGTGGCATGGTTTACGGGTAGAAATGAAATTCTTGTTCTAGTCGCGTTTATTTTAATTATCAAAAAAAGAGAGCGACTTTTGATAACTGCTGTAGAGTTGCATGTTTAGCCGTGAAATAAAGATTTTATTTCAAATAGTACAACTAATACAATACCCACACATTTGCATACGCACAGATGCGTACACACAAACATATTATTTAGTTCCGGTTCTTAATTGTATAAAGTGAAAAGGATTATTATTAATATAAGATGTTCTGACTTAGTCTTCAGAGACAATTTCCCATTAGTGTTCGTCCTTAAATAGGTTTTTAATTATATAGATAGGTATATTAATCATACATATCACCTGGGGAACTGAAGCCTCGTAATGGTAACCTACGTGAGGCGTATCATCTCAGCCGCACGTTTCCGTGGTCGACCACAGGTAGGACGTCGATTTTATCTGAGGTTGTTAAATGACGTATATGGTCACTGAGGTCACTTGCTATGAGACGGACTGCATGCTCGTTTGCTACTTTTTAGTATTTAGGTATTCCTGGAGTATTATGACATGGGATTAATCAAAGAAGGTGCTAAAAGGGCTCCATACATTGGCGATTCCTCTGGTATTGCAAATTTCTATAGCGACGGTGACTGCTTTCCATCAGCTAGTTCGTCTGACTTATCGTTAGGTTTAAGTATAAAACAATAATATGATACACAATGTTAGCGGAATGGGGCGAGAGCACCGGCGGCGTGGCGGTGGGCTGGCGCGGCGTGGTGCGCACGGTGCGCGTGTCGTCGTGCCGGCCCGGATGCGGCGCGCGACGCCTGCTCGACGGCCTGCCGCACACCTACTGGCAGAGCGGCAGCGGCACTGGACAGGTATCTGACTGATCAAAATATGTGACGAGCGCGGAATTTTGGTAATCTTTTGTTTACTAAAACACGCTAGTGTCAATATTTTATGTAAATTCTGGAATAACACAACGGCTGGAATCCGATCGAAAGCAAATCAGAAGCATAAAAAATTCATTCTCCAAATATTTTACAATCCATTACTAATATTAATTTTGGTTGGGCTTTGGTTTATAAGTTGTTATTAATCTTGTAATATGTTATGATTTTTATAATCAGAAGTCAACGATATATATCAGATAATCATGAGAAAATTTTAAAACGGTTGGTTAAATAAAAATTGACAAAAGATACAATTAGTTAAATATTTAAAACCGTCAATATTTAAGTAAATTTAACTTTTGTTGCATTGTCACGTCCAAAATTACCTATAATTTACCTATATATTTTATAGCAACTCTTTCATGATTAATTGAAACAAAATCGAAAATACAAGCAAGTCAATATTAAACGTAACTTACTTCATACACTTCCCAGCACTGGATCCGCATCGAGGTCCGTCGCGGGGTCCGCATCCGGCGGCTGGGGCTGGGCGTGGCGGGCGGCGCGCACGCGGCGGCGGCGCTGTGCGTGCGCGCCGGACACGCCTACGACGAGCACGCGATGGCGCAGCTCAACATGGTGCCGTGCACGCCGCCGCCCACCTCCGCCAAGGAACGCCCGCCGATGCATCTAGCTCAGATACAGCTGCTCGCCGATTGTAAGCAGGTAATTAATAGAAAATTAATGTTCTGGTGGAGATTTACGTGGTGCATTTAAGGTTAACGCCAATTGTTTTGTTATTCAATATACAAATGTCTTGCGTGTGCTCTTATTTCGATTCTTCACAATCGATTCGAATGTAAACAATCGCAGTAGTACGTTGAGCTGCTCTATTATAATTACGATTATTCTTTCGATAATCTATTTTATAACTTTATTGTAATTTATAATAATAATTTCTCTTTCAGCATTATTCGTGCGTTGAAATCCTTATTAAACAAAATTCCAAAACAAATGCTGACTGCAGAGTGTATGGACTGTACATCAACGGCTTTAGACCTAATCCACTCTATGGAGATGCTTTAGCTGTAAGTAATAGTAGAATATTATATATCTTGTTTTTTATATAGATTAAAAAATGACACGTACAAATAATTATACATATTTACATTTTAGAATATGAACTTCGTAGCAGAAGATTGGTTAGAAAAAGAAGCTCCAGCGCCTGCAGCGGTGTCGGTTGACAACAATCCGCCCGCCTTACCTGATGACTGTCCTAAAGTAAGTGTATTTACATATACCGAAACTTTTGTAATACAGAATTGTCAAATAAATGAATATATAATCTTATGTGTACATTTCAGGTGTATGTTTGGGGCCTAAATGACAAAGATCAACTGGGAGGTGTAAAAGGCTCGAAGGTGAAAGTGCCTGTGTACTCTCCCGTTCTGAGTGCTTTACGACCGATACATATAGCTGGCGGCTCTAAGACACTATTCATTGTTTCGCATGATGGAAAGGTTAGATTTACTTTTTTGATTAATTTAAGACAACATTTATACAGTAAGTCCAATAAGCACTATTTCATATATTGTACATATCCAGTGCAGATATTTAGATTCATTCCTACGTTTGTCTTCTCTGGATGGTAATAAATACTTTGCTTTCCACAACAGTTGTACGCATGCGGTGAAGGCACGAATGGCCGTTTGGGGCTAGGCAACTGCAACAACGTATCGACGCCGCGCGCTAATCCGTACTTATCGCACGTGCTCGTGCGCCGCGTCGCCGTGCACTCGGGCGGCAAGCACGCGCTCGCGCTCACCGCCGACGGAAAGGTGACGTCGCTTTGAAGTTACTTCTACGTCTTATGTTAATACTTGTTGTTCGCAACGCAGGATGACGATAGGATATTGTATTTCAAAAAGGGAAACAATATATATATGTCATAATAATGGGGGAAAAAACTGCCATATTTAAAAATTACCAAGAAATACCAACCTTAGTTGGTGAGCTAAATCAAGATTAAAGGACACTCCGAGGTGCCGGAGAGCTACACATACAGAGTGCGGGAGTTAATTAGTCTCAAAACGTCATATTGTTTACAAATCAGTATAATAATATTGTTATTAAAAATATAATAACGTCTTGTATTATATGTTTTAGATTGATATATGATATTTTTAATTAAATACATGTGGTGTAAACTATTTAATACTTTGTGTTAATTTTATAAATAAATATTTTTGTGTAGGTTTATTCCTGGGGCGAAGGTGAAGACGGCAAACTCGGACAAGGCAACCGTTTATCGCTAGATATACCACGGCTCATTGAAACCCTTAGTAGCGAGATTGTAGTCGGCATAGCATGCGGTTCGGCGCACAGTGCTTGTGTTACTGCGAAGGGACATCTGTACACTTGGGGATTGGGAGAATATGGAAGGCTCGGCCACGGCGACGACGTCACACAATTGGTGCCTAGGATGGTAAGAATTAAGACTATAAATATAATATCATTGTCAACTCTATACAACACTATACATCATTCTCAAGTCATTGAACTGATGCTGCATATATTTAAGTAGTTTTTTATGTGTACATTTGAAGTGTATAGAACACAGAATAATAATAAAATAATTAATGTATGCAAAACAAAATCATTTTATATTGTAAACATGTTATTCACAATTATAATTTGGTGAATTGCATACATATATTATTTTGTTTTAGGTTGAAGGTTTGGTGGGCTATAAAGTCGTACAAGTGGCGTGCGGTTCGCGCGACGCTCAAACGTTAGCGCTGACCGCTTGTGGGAAAGTTTTCTCTTGGGGCGATGGCGACTTCGGTAAATTGGGTAATTACTTAACGTGTTTATTTTTTATTTGCCTGTTTACATAGTTTTAGAACATTTCAATAAATGTTTTAATACGTAGCTAAGTAGAGAACGAATATCATTGTAATTCAAAAGAGAGGTCTTATAGATACTTTTCTTGTGTGATAAGTTATGCTTCTTATTTTGTGTTAAATTGGTGTTAGTTTATCATTTTAAAATATTAAATGTATATTTTCGTAACGGCATGAAATATTTTTTATAATAATTTATATAATATTTGTTTGTTATTGTCTTGTTATTATATATAGCATATTTATTTGTTACAATACTGATTACTTTTCTTTAGGTCGCGGTGGATCAGAGGGTTGTTCAGTGCCAATGAACATCGACAGATTAAACCACCTCGAAGTTATTCAGGTCGAATGTGGTGCACAATTCAGTTTGGCATTGACCAAAGATGGAGAGGTTCGTAATTTATATTGTAGTTAGTGTTTTGTGTATTGTAGGTAAAAATATTATTGATCCATTTTATAAACACTCACGAGCATGAGTATATGATTTAGCCACGTCAGATATTTTTGCTGCATTCGTGAAGACAGATATTACTGAAATTGTTCTAGGGACAGATATTTTTGATAATGTGCGCATAGTCATATATTTATGCTCTTGACTGTACATATATTATTCAAACATCACATGTTACTATGACACCAGTCATATTCAATTATTCAACATAAGTCCAAAATCCTAACTACTGATGTAACTACTGATGTCAATGTTGATTTTATTTTATTTTAAGGGTTCATCTTTTGGATTTTTTTTTTTTACTTAATTTTAACTTTGTAGGTGTGGACATGGGGCAAGGGGGACTACTTCCGCCTGGGGCACGGCAGTGACTCGCACGTGCGGCGGCCGTCCATCGTGGAGGCGCTGCGCGGCCAGCGCGTCACGCACGTGGCCGTCGGCGCGCTGCACTGCCTCGCCGTCACTCAGAAGGGAGAGGTATTACACACACATATATACTTTAAAATATTTTTATGATATCTTTCTGTTACTTAGCTCTGAAGGCAATCAATACTGAAGAGTAGAAGGCAAACAATACTAGTTGATAAATCGTTCCAACTAGTAGCAGGTTAATTAATAAACACTATAAATATTTGATAGACTTATCACGTTTTGATTTTGGTAACTATGTAAGACACATAAGTAGTTATCAACCTTGAAATACCGTATTTAAAGTGTTTTTTAACAAACTAAAAGTATTTGCAGCTGTTTTAATAAAGGGAGGGAGTGATAGAGATTATATGCATTAGGGAAGTATTTCCGTACTTTATTAATATTTCTTATCGATTGTGATTTCAAAACGTTTTTACAAAATTAAGTTAAATATCGCTGTTTTACTACGTATGTCTCTAAAATACAAACAGTCTGTAAAAATAACGTAAATTAAATTACATTAAATTTCCGTGTCAGGTATGGTCGTGGGGCGACAACGACCACGGCCAGCAGGGCAACGGCTCCACCTCCGTCAACCGTCGTCCGACGCCGGTGAGCGGCGTGGCGGGCGTGCACCGCGCGGCGGCGGGCTCGTCGCACTCGGCCGCGTGGGCGCTGCCGCCGCCCGCCGCCGCGCACCAGCCGCCCGCGCCGCCAGACACCAACCGCGCACTCTCCTTCCCCATGCCGAAGGACCCGCTCGGTGCATACAGCCTCGGTTCGTGTAACCTTATAAGCTTGTCAACTGTTTTTATCATGATCGTAGTGTTCTAGCATTCGTTGACATATTACTGCCAAGCTAAATACAAAAGTCTAAAAATAACATAACGTTTACTTAAGTTTTAATTAATAGGTGTATTTTGGGCTCGTTAAATATTTTTATTTGTATTCATGAAACGAAAAAATAAACCGATAGACCACCTTAATGTTTAATATAGAAT
>DWNE01008761.1:0-11330 GCA_018249875.1 Cecropterus toxeus | reverse complement strand
AGTAACATTGTTAAGAATATTATAACAATATTAAATTAGTATTTTATATAATTTATATATTTTTCGAATGACTTATTAGCTAGCTTTTATTTGATACCCATATTGTTGTGAAAATAAAAAGTCGTACCTCCCCTTCCACCCCTTTGGGTCAATATTTGCAGGCGCCATTTTTAAAAGTTATATAGCTTACGTCACTCTTTAAACTGAGATAGTTCTAATGGTCATACGTCGCAATCTATCAAGCCATTTAAGCTATAGCGCGTGCCAAAAAAATGGACATGCATACAAACATACATACATTAGTCTCAAAACATTACCCTCTTTCTGATGCAGTCGGGTAAAAATACACCTAACATGAAATTAACTCCAAAAAAATTAAAAGAAAAAAGTTCATCCAATTTTCAGAAGACAACTTCTGATTTATGACGTAGAACCGGCCCTTAGAAACTAATTAAGCCCAATATAGATAGGAATGACCAGAGATTTATAGGCAATTTCCTGTAATATCCTGAGTTATAACTCAGTTTCTCCAATTTAGAGATATAACGATATTCAATTGGTCACAAGTTGGAATTAATTTTGAAGTAATTCGAACGATTTCCTAATTCCATTTTGCCAAATTACTAACGTTGACGTAGTAAGTACCTAATATATATTTAATTATTTATATATAGCACCTACTATGTTCGCAAACTTTGCAATATTATTGTATTTTTTATAAGATTGAAGCACACTGGCATACAGTCCACCCGATATTAAGTGCTCATTGCCACCCATGGAAATCTGTAAGCAACTTCATATAGAACAGGGGTTCTGTCTATAGTCGATTACATATTATGCGTTGTTACTCTCGACTAATATGGTCGCTTTGTAGAAAAGTGAGACGGCAACCATACATTTTCACCAAAACACACGAACAACTTCATGCTAGAAATATTTGTGGCGACTGTACCTAACCGGACGAGCAAACTCAATTTACCACCTTACAGAGGATTAAAAATGTTCTCGAACCGAGTTTGGTAAGGAAAATAATAAATATACACTTTTGATAAAGTTGTTACGGAAGTTCAACTCCGATTCCGAAAAGTCGAAACTTCTGATAATATCATTCAGAAGTTTCGAAGTGTTGTGTACTTTGAATTAATTTGACAAATCGCTCCATAAGTTACAAATTAATCATCATACTAATATTATAAAAGCAAAAGTTAGTAAGGATGTATGTATGTTTGTTTCACGTATAGACTGATATACTAATCCGATTTGATTGGATAGGATAAATACACTTTGACGCAGTAAATAAACAAAGCGAGCGGAGCGGCGGGAAAAACTAGATGAATATAAAATAATCGAAATTGTCAGATATTGTATAAAATATGTTTGCGTTTAATAAGTTAAATTTTTGTTAATGTAAAATGCATACATATTTAAGAATATCGTAATCAATAAAAGTAAATAGTAATAATTTACAAATATTTTTATTATCAAATATGAACATTTTTTATAAAAAAGGCAAGAATGCACCGGATTCTCTGAAATGTCATCAAATAAAGCGTTTTATATCCACTCCCTAAATGAGAGCACGTTCATATAAAAGTTTTTACTGAAAACACTCTGTGGGAATTTTTACACGCTCGTTTCAGTGCATTGAAATTTTTCAACTAGAGCAGAGTTTAAAACGAAATTATAAAGAGGTTGTGAGCTGGCAGTTTGCATACGAATTGTTTAAAATGGCCCTACGTTGGTTACTATAAAAATTACATTTAATGAGCAATTAAAGGATGGATAACTAAAACAATTTCCGAGTACTTTATTAAGAGTTTGCGAACTAATCGATCAAGAAATTTTGTCTAATAGACTTAAAGCAACGCAAATGAAGCTAAAATTAAGCGTCGATGCGTCGATTAGATAGATAAATGACCAATAATAAGGTTGTCCGCTTAAGCATTGCTACTGCTGAAAATAAAGTTGGAAGTGTCAGATAAATATGTCTCCTTTATTGAATCAGAATACAGCATCGCTTGGCACTGCAGTTATTAAGAGGACCTAGAATATTTATAACTAATATATTTTATTATTTGACAATATTAATTCTATTTTATTTATTACCTGACTGCGCCAGAAGGAGGGTAATGTTTTTCGAGTGTATGTATGTATGTTTGTTTGTATGTATGTCCATTTCTTTGGCACGCACTACAGTTCAAATGGCGTGATGGATTGTGATGTATGACAATTCAGTAGAAACGTCTCAGGTTGTGCAGTGACATAGGCTATATTATTTTTTAAAATGGCGCATGGAAATAGAGGAAAAAGGGGGGGAGGGACGAATTTTTTTACTATTACAACAATATGAGTATCAATTGAGCTATTAAACAGACCTATCTAAAATATATATGTATATTGTAATACTTTTAATCGACTATTTTGACAAAAACTCATATAAGCGTTAAATGAAATATGTATTAAAATTTTTGTATTGATGTTTTTAACGATATTACTAGTTGGAAGTTTGGGAATCTGTTGAGTCTAAATTTACCTTACCTTTAACGACAATAAAAATAATCTTTAAATAAACAGGGCTTGTGATTAGTTACGTCTACTCTACTATTTCAAATTGATGTTCAATTGATTTTGTTGTTTCAAAAATCATATTCATAAGTACACGATTATTCCTATAGGTTTTAATATCAACGTCTTACAGTCAACAAGCGCGGCGGGAGTAAGCGTAACTCACACGGAAACCTAATTAGGAAGTCAAACAGACGCTCCCAGCCACTAGATTTAATTAGAGTTCTTAAGGCACGACTTCTAGGCGACATCGGAAATAAACTATGTATTCAATTTGGACGACCCGCGTGGCGGAGCGGTCACCATTCCGGTCTGACACGCAGTAGGTCCCGGGTTCGATCCTCGGCCAGTCAGAAATCTGAATGATGAGTTTAGATCTCTGTTCTCGGTCTGGGTGTTTGTGTATTTGACTTTATGTGTCCATGGCACCCATGACACAGGAAAAATCCTACTGTGGGGATGTGTGTGAGAAAGCGTTTGAGTTTGTTTATGTTAATGGAACAACCTATAAATTTATACCCTATGTTTTAAATTTGTATGGACTAGTCATGAAATCTATAATCAATTTATGATTAGTGAAATGGACGCTTAAGAGAATGTAAGGGCTTTACAATAAAAAATTTAGAAATAAATTAATTTATTGGAATAAAAATATAAAAGAAGATGTACACATGGGTAGGACACTAAACGCTTTGTCGTTTTGAGGTTGAATTTATAATATCGTAATATACCTATATCACATGATTAAAACTGCCTCTATACCATTACTAAGTAGTTGAGAGCAATATTAAATTAAAGTCTGTACGAGAAATTTATTAAGTTGTGTAGAAGGCGCTGGCTCGTAAGGTGTTACGTTACCAGTAAAGGAATTAGAGGAAACAAACAATAACAAAGGATATAGCTTAATTATTTTGCCAAAAGAAATAGAAGCTAACTTATTTCACGGAAATATAACTAAAGTAGTTATTGTTATTTGTCCATATTTAGTAACAAGGATGTATTCATGTTTGTTGTTTTACTTTATTGCTGGGTAGTCACGTATAAATTTTCTTGTATATAATTCTTTAGATTTTAAAGTTATAAACAATAAAAATAGTACTATTTTTTTACCTATTGTTTTCGAATATTACAAACATTTATATTTTACAATATTAACGATTAACTGAATACAAAGTCTAACGGTTTTGGCAATTGTATTAAACGCGTAATTCTATATCATTAGTAGTTGTATGTCCCTTGATGTGTACAGAAAAATATATATGTTTAGGGCTTATTTTTTGTACAGTAAATCATAATTCAAAAATTCAATATCAAATTCATTTATTATTTTAATATCTTCTATTAAACCTTCAGCAGCTAAGCCTCGCGGACACAGATGCAACTAACTAGACGGAGGTGGAAATAGTATTTTGGCGCCTAGCCATACCGTATTAAGACTTCTATAAACTTTCATAATACGGCCCGCCATAGAACATTGTATGTAATGCCAGATTAACACTTATTGCTTGCAAAATAATTTAAAAATAAAACTTTCTAGATATAATGTCTATAATAATCAACGTTTATGAATAATTAGTATGATAAGATGTAGTTAACAATACGCAAAACTTGTTTTCTATAAAAACGAGTTGATTTACAAGTTTGTTTTATTACCCGACTGAGTCAAAATGAAGGGCAATGTTTTTTGAGTGTATGTTTGTATGTACATATGTAAGTATGTAAGTAAGTTTGTACGTATGTCCATTTCTTTGGCACGCGCGACAGCATAAACGGCTTGAAGGATTGTGACGTGTGACATATCAATAGAGTCGTCTTACTTTGTAGAGTTACATAGGCTATATATTTTTTAAAAATGGCGCCTGGAGATAGAGGAAAAAGGGGGGATGGACGAATTTTTTTACTATTACGACAGTATGGGTATTAAATGAAAGCTAGTAAATAGACCAATCTAAATACATATATATTGTAATACTTTTACTTGACTATTTTGAAAAATATCAAAAATCTTTAAATGAAATATACATATAAATATATGATTATGAACGAAAATGTCGTTTTACGCAGTCAGGTTTTTTGTTTTAATCTATTTAACGATGGCATTAGTTAATACATCTGTTTTTTGTTTCTCTGTGGGGAATGGGGATACTACATTTCCATACATCATCACCGGACTACGACTTGATATGTTATTACTTCGACAAGAATACGTATGTATGTAATTGAGATATTGTATGTCAAGTGATATACAAGAGTAAGAGTAAGTTTTAAATAGTACCTATAGTTTAAGAATGACTTTTAAAGTCTATAGGGAAGTGCCTATTTTACATTACCGGCGTTCACCGGCAGAAAATGCCATTGCTCATTATCTTTGTCTTCAGGTATGTACAATATATTTTTTAACAAATGAAGTAGCAAAGGTAGTTCACCTGATGGTAACTGGTGACGCGCCCATGGATACCTGTAAGCAATTTCATACAGATATGGGGTTCTATCTGAAGTAAATTACAGGTGAATTACTACCATCGAGGATTAAGATAGTCACCTCATATATAAGTGAGCCAGCAACCAAATCAAATAAAAATATACTTTGTAGTCAATTTATACCTGACAATCAACAAAATGGCAATTTCTTTTAAAACAGAAAAAACTTCTCATATATTCTACGATTATTTCTTTTGTCTGTTCATTCATTGATATTGTATTGATATAATAATGATAAATATATTAATTATAATGACCTGATATTTTAATTACTTATACGTATTTAATATACATTTCATCCCAATTTCCTAATAAATTACTTTCAACCTAATTTTACGAATATAATCAACAACACATGCCAGTTCTAATTCAAATTCATTGATGTACAAAGTTACAATAAACTTCAGGTGTATTTTAGATCCCAATGCTGTCGTGGAAAATAAAGTTGCAATAGGATTGCATAATTGCGTGAACTCCGCCGGCGGTTTGCGGGCCAATTTCGTTATTTCATTCCCATTCGGGTACCGGGTTTTACAGGAAATGGTTTTTAAGCGGAGGCAAAATATACAACAGTTTTTAACTATGCAAATAAATAAATAACTTTTTAAATACTTTTGACAAGCTTCAAATTTCAAAGGGGGAATTTTCTATGCTTTTATTTTTGCTGACTGAAAAGATTGAATTTCCTAGCCTCCTAGTTGTAGGAGAAATTTCATGAAACAGGTCCTTCTGGCTGTACACGGGAAGGTGTACAGCCTGTCCACTTGCAGAACGTCATATGTTCCGTAAGTTCTTATGTGTTGTCTGTAATTACATTTTTTACTCTAAAAGCGGATCTGAACATGACTGGTGATGAGGAGATGAGGAGACCTGGCAAGAAACTCAGCAGGCTGTTTGGCAAAATACGTTACATTTGAAACTTAATTAATTAACGAACGAAATATATATCAAGTGAGACTCATAATTTAGTTTCATTAATTTATAATGAAAATATAATAACAGCAATTTTGACCATTCTTTTTTAAATTGAAAAAGAATTGTTAAAATCAACATTCGAAATTGCCGAAGTAAGAAACTTTTTTAACGTCGGTTAAAATAGAATAATATACCAACTTTGTAATAAATTTATACCCGATAATGAACAAGATGCCGGTTTCTTTTTTAATGCAGGAAAATACTTCTGTTGTAATTTTCTCATTCTATTTCCTTTACGAATTTCTATAACAATACCAATAAATCTTATACAATTTAACTTAAAGTGTTAGGTAGGACGAGTTTAGTCTGATTGAGGAGTTGCTACCGTCTCACTTATTTCTAGCGTGAAGCAGTTCTGGTTTCGGTGGAAGGGTGTGAACACTTACTTTCTCATGAGGTGATCATTTTAACCCTTTGGAGTAGCCATGCATTTGTATTTGACTTTAGATAGAATCACTGTGATACATATACACCGACAGTGACCACAGGTGGACTGCATGCTCATTTGCTACCTTAGTCTGTAGTCGCGTTATCCTTTTTCATTCCACTGCTGGACATAGGTCAAGGTGTGCTACAGCACTCGGTCCTCCTTTTGCGCTCATCCAGCCACTACTAGCAACTTTCTTAAGATCGTCGAGAGCGCAGCGAGCCGGAGAGCGTCCTACACTACGTCTGTCAACCCGTGGTCTCTATTTAGGAACTCGTCTGACCCATCAACCATCAGTTCTGCATATGTGAGCATGCATAAAATACCTTAGTACTGTATATGCGAAACATTGTTCTTAAAAATGTCAGTTTTAATCATCCTCTTGTTTTGATAGGCACCTACACGGAAAAAGCCATTACTGTCACGATAGTGGCAAGTTGTGTTGCTAATATAACTAATTAAGTTAAAACTTTCACAGGATCTGACGGCAATGTTAATGTCTTAATCGAATTTACCCCACGCAACCTACTTCGCTAATATGTGTACAGGAAATGACGTGTCTTAAGTCTTTTGTGTAGTGCCATTACGTTAAAGCATAGAGTAGTGTTGCTTTACGCTGAAACTAAATGCCGTATATAATTTTAGACTAATACTATCGCGGAGTCTATTTATATATAACGGGTATTCACTATATGTCATTTTTAGGGTTCCGTAGACAAATGGCAAAAATCGGAACTCTTATAGATTCGTCATGTTTCTCCGTCTGTCTATATGTCACAGCCATTTTACACCGAAACTATTAAGACTACAGAGTTGAAACTTGGTAGGTAAGTGTATTCTGATAACCGCTTTCTGTATTGTGTACAAAAATAAAAAATATATTAAATTTAGGGGGGCTTCCCATACATGGAACGGACACTCTTTTTTTTCCATCTTACCTACACGTGTGTGGAGGAACCATTTTTTCTCAAATTCGATCGTTTGAGAGACAAGCCCTTTCAAAGCGGTAAAATGTGTGTACCTCCCCCTCTAATTTTTAAACTAAGAGAGTGAAAAATCTGGATCGCCCATTGTTTTTTACTTTTGTTGTGCATGTTTTGACCGAGTTGTACGGCGAAACTAATAGCACTTATGATGTCGTTTGTTATGGAGACCTGTTACATATTCAAATTAAATGCATTTTGATGTGAAACATCTATAGCAGGTAAACCTAATTGTTGGCGTGGCGATACTTGGATTTATTTATTTTAGCGCCATCTGTTATACATTGTCCGAACTATTAAGTATCGAACTAAGCGGACTGCAGTGTTAGTTCGACTTAGTGCGGAAGCTGCACGTAGATGGCGTTATTTTGATTATGCTATATATTTAGTTTCTATCGCAATCTTGTCTTTTATGCATATTACTTGCACCAACACGATGTTTCACATCTGCCATATGTCTCGTGACAGCATTTTTTGTATAGACATACGAAAGTACTTACAAAGTGTCAGTTACAATATATTTTCTTCCACTACCACTGGACGGGAATACGATCTCAACTAAGAAGATCCGGTTGGAAATTTAGCTGACTTTTTTCATCACTGTTGGGTCACCCGTACAGATATTTTAGTTATTGTTTTTATTCTCTTCTTTTTTTAACAATAAAAATATTTGTTATATAACAAGTTTTAAAACAATTTATTGACATCGTCTCTTTCGGCAAACGAGGCTGAATGTCTAGAGTTCTAATTCCAGATTTATAATTTTCATATTTTAGCCTACTCTTCCTCGAACAAAGATATATGTGTATAAAGTCATATGTGTATTAAACATAGTAAATTAAGTGCTTCCACTTATGGTGAATGCAAACATTGCGAAAAAACTTGAGTGCTTGAGCATTGCTCGTGTTATTTTCAAAGGCGTATGTTTACCAATCATTCATGACTAGAGTTGTGGGCGATTGCAATTTATTGATTATAATGAAATAATTAACTTATATGTATTTAATTTAAATAATACAATATATTGCAAAATACTTTAATTGTAATAGTAAATTACCTTTTAGACTTAGAATTTTTAAAATGCCATTTACCACTGTGTAGTTAGAGTACCAAGTTACGAGAGTATCAAATTCTAAAAAAATATAATAAGGATAAAACAGTAGCATTACCTAGAATTAATCAATTTTGAAACATGCGGTTGTTCATGCAAAGCATATTAAGACCAAACTTTATCGTTATCGTGTTATTAAATTAGGCTTATTGTAAATAACGTTACAGTTTAACCTTTAAACAAAGTTTTAACCTTCTTTTATCATGACATGATACCGTTATAAATAGACAACGGTACGTTGCACTTTATCTGACAAAACAGAGAAATTCAGTAGAGCGCGTATTATTTCTATGTTTGCGGGTAGATATCAATCTCTAAACAGTAGTCCTGATCTCGATACGCTACACCGAAACCCGATAAGCGCCTGACGTCGGCTTACTGTCGCATTATGATAAAACTCGATTGCGTTCCGTGAATAGGAGGCCTGTATTATTTTCCTGTCTTTTTATTTACAAAAGAAAATCATAGCACATATTTTGTAGAGTAACAAATATTGTTATAACTACCTATCCGTCTTGCTGAGTCCACCGCTGGTCGACGGCATTCCGTAATGAGGATTTTGCCAATCTTCTTCAAGCCTGGCATACGGATTGTTGACTGCAAGTGAGTGTCGGTGTTACAAAGGAAGACGCGAAGCGTATCTCCTGAATTTTGTCTCTTAGATCTCCTACGACATCCACAAGAAGAGAAGGAGTGGTGCTATTCAAAAATGTCATAAAATATTACAAAAACATTATTATTTTCGTTATTTATGTGCTTAAAGCACATAAATAACGAAAATAATAATGTTTTTGTAATATTTTATGACATTTTTGAATTATATGTTATGTTGTCATGACACTCTTGAACCAACGATTATATGTTATGTTGTCATGACACTCTTGAACCAAATAGGACAAGAGGTTTGCTTAAAGTTGAACACTGATGCGTTGACTCGGTACTTAGTTAGAAGTGTTAGAACAGCTTATGTAAGTAAATGAGCTAAACACTTTAAACCCGTTTATAGGAGTCACATCCCTGTTTAAGGCAGAACTATTTGTGACTAATCTAGATAATAAACACGTTTTATTACTTTAGAGTTGATTTTAAACTATTTTGAAAGTGGTAGAACCTTTTGATGGTTCGTCGGAGGAGCGTTACCACTATTTCTACCCCATAACAGCAGTAAGTGGTTGGTAAGGCAGACGTTTACCAGGTGGTAGAACCAGTGTAGTTCGAAGGAGACTTACCACCGCCACACCTATTTCTAGTAGGAAGCAGTTCTTGCGTTTCGTTGGATGATTGTGGTAGCCGGCTCATTTATATATGAGGCGAATAGCTTAGTTCTTAGGAGTAGCAATGCATCCGTGATCAGATAGAACCTCTGTTCTATATGAAGTTGCTTACAGATGTCCATGGGCGGCAGTTACCACTTACCATCAGGTGAACTGCATGCTCGTTTGCTACTATGATCTGATTAAAAAACCGTACTTTCCCAAGGTTTTTCAATTTAAGTGTTAATCTTATCTGGGATTAAGTAAAGATTTCTTTGAGCGCCATTGGCCACTGTTTCACATTTAGCGTCTATATTATGTAAACAGCTTTTAAATAAATAAATAAATGTCAAAATCGGTCCACTCTATCCACAACTTTCGATGAACCAAACATAAAAAAATACAAACGAATTAAGAACCTCCTCCTTTTTTGAAATCGGTTAAAATACAGTTATAGAACCACTGTATTACAGAAGCTACATGTACTCATATAGCATACTAAATTATTAATTGGTTGTTCACTCTCCGGTCGAAGTACTAGTCAGTTCGTTTAATCGGCAAAGTTTAGTCAGCAAATATTAATGCGTGTTTGATATATCAATACTCCATAATTTATACGAGTAATTGTTAATTAACATAACTGTACGCGACCCCAAAGTTGATAGTGTTACTTTGAGTGTCACTTTATAAATTCTATGAGTAATTTCATTGAGAGTATGAACTTGAACTCTATTTTTTTTAATAAAAAAGTCTAAATTACCTACTTGTTTATTCTAACTAAGATGATACTAACTTTTTATTATACATATAATAATGAAGTAGTAAACGAGCATGCAGTCCACCTGATAGTAAATGGTTACTGCCGCCCATGGACTTCTGTAAGTAAGTTCATATAGAACAGTGGTTCTATCTGAAGTCAATCACAGGTGCGTTGCTACTAAGATGGTTGCCTCATACATAAGTGAGCCGGCAATCACACCTTTGCACCGAAACGCAAGAACTGCTTCATGCTAGAAACAAGTGTGGCGGTGGTACTTCCCCGGTCGAACTACACTGATTCTACTATCTGGTACCAATAATAACTGGAGTAGTTTTCTATAGTAATTAATCCCATAATTATTATGTTTATATGAGTTGTACTTTTAGTCAGTATAGATAGAAGTTCGAATACCTACTACATTTAGTTTGCATACAGTAATCGCATTTCACATGGATACGCATTGGTCAATTGAATATTATTCAGAGCACATTCTCGCTAGTTCAGTAAATATCTCATCGCGCTGTCTGTAACAAACTGATTCACTAGTGTAGTGGAATGCAGGTCACAGCCTCAAGTTAACAAGTAAACTCTAACCAGTTGAAACTGGCGCGTTTGTATTATAGTTTATTATTTATCTTTGTAACTTGATTTAGGCGTATTTTAATTAGAGGTTACGGAATAGAATAAAATTATAGATACTAAACTAGTAACATCTTTAAAAACATTAAAACAAAGAACCCGACTGCTTAAAACGAATTTTTTGTTCATAATGATA
>DWNE01008760.1:0-11330 GCA_018249875.1 Cecropterus toxeus | reverse complement strand
ACTAGGATTTTCTCCGGTGTCGTGGGTGCCATGGACACACAAGGACGAATACACAAACATCCAAATCCAGAACAGAAATTAAAATTCATCATTCATATTTCTGTTTGGCCGGGAATCGAACCCGGGATCCATTGCGCGTCAGACTGGTATTTTATTTTCAGATTATAAAAAAACTACAAGTTATTCGCTGTTAAGTCCGCATGAGAATGATTTGACGAATCGTTTTAATGGTAAATCTCGTTATAATCAGGAAAAAATAATGGTGGAACATAGAAACTCCTCCTATTTTGAAATCAGTTAAAAATTAACTTTCTTTTTAGTTCATGAGCTTCACGAAGCAGATGAGATAAAAATAGTTGTTACTTAAAACAGACAGAAAGTTTATGTCTACAACTTGTATGAAAGACTCGTATTTCTTTAAGTTTTGGTTCCCAGAACATTCAACATTTGTGAATAGAAATACGTTGTTCAAGAAACTATTTGCCTCGTTAAGCTGGGATGGTAATCATTAGCGGACAAGTTACTTCTAGTTTGTAGGTTCTATGACTTTTTGTTACTATATGAGTCCAATTTAAGATTGGAAAGTAGAAGTGGTACGTTGGTAAGTGAAATGGGCTTAACGTGGTTGCAAATTGCGAGTTCCTGTTGTATAAGCGAATAAACTTATGTGACCGATCTAATACTATAAATAGAATAGGCACTATAGCTAACAATAATTAATGTGGGGTATATGTCAAAATAACATTAAACATGTTATGTTAAGATTAATATATGTTAAAGATTATCAGATAGGTTTGTCGTGTCAGAGGTGAACGGAAATAACCTAGATTTTGCACACAAAGTTTGATTGACTACTTAAAAACACTTTTGATTAACTTATGTTTATTTAAAAAACAAACAAAAGTGAAAAACAAATAATAATTGTTATTATTAATAAGACGAACTATCTAGAATAGCCGTGTGAGGCATGTTTTCCAAAACACTGGCGGCTTTACCTTGCTGTACAGCGAGACTTAATCTTTGAGAAATAACCTTAAAAAATGTAAATAAAAAATAAAAATGTAAAAATTATATATGTGATAGATATTGTGTGTGAAAATACAAAGTGTGAAACCAGACCAAAATCTACAAAGTAAATCTTATTTGACTTGACTTACTTGCCTTGCCCTTTATATTGTGACAGGAAACCCATGTTTAGCAACAAAATATATTTGACTATTTATAATGACTATAACAGAAATGAAAACGCCATTATATATCCATATTCCCAAGTTTAATATTATTTTACTAAGAACGACGTTTTTGTTAGAACACTACAATGAACACAAAACCGGATTTATAAACCACGTTAATATAAATAAAACATAAAGTCGCGAGCCATTCTACACTGGAAATGATAAAAAAATAAAGTTTTGTTTTGGCTTTGTTAATCAGATACTACGAACGCAGACTATACAATTAGATACCTTTTGCAAAGTCGTTTCGTGAATGGGATATGATTATTTGATAATTCCGATGTGTGTATTCCGTGGACGTCTGTGGAATAATTCGGCGATTTTTAAACTACTGTAGATTATATATACTGATATAAATTCGACTCTCGCACGCTAATCGATATTGTGAGCTTATCGTATATAGTTTGGAGTGTTGTACTGCAAAATATAAGCGACAAGCGATGTTGTAGCTCGTACCCGAGGGAAAAGAATTACCTATTCAATTCAAATGAATATTTTAGATCTTATAAGGGCATGAATTTTCACAGCAAGTTGTAGCAAAACTTGCTGAAAGCGTCCCATGATAATATCTTACTTTGTACAATATCATCTTTGTACGATATTATCTGGGCGGATAAATCTGAATAGTGTATAGGATTTTAGTATAGTCAAAATTAAAACTCTATTAGCTTTTCATTTGCCGAAAGTGTATTATTAATAACTCAATTGATTGTGCACTTAGTTACATTGTATTGCTATATTTTTATTTTATTTAGATAGCTTAACTCAATTTCTCCTTTATAAAAAAAAAATCTGCTATTTTTTTCATGACGACCCTTCAGGTGGGATGGTCACTATCGGTCTGACTGTCCCAGTGTCCATGTTATAAACACAGGAGAAAATCCTAGTGTAGGACTATGACGATTAAAAGTGTTTAATTCTACATTATGCTTATGAGACAAACATCGCAACTCATTCAGTGTGAAACATACGCATTACGTTTTATGTCGACAGAATGAATTTTAAGCACGTTGCAAAGTACCTAATTATGCGACACGGATTATACATTTTGTATGGGTTTGCACGTGGGTTTAGCAAACAACTTCATTTTTAAAGATCTTTATTTACCAAACTTGGAACACTACAAGTATTTCGTGCCTTTTTATTTTGGTATATCACTGTTTACTCTTGTACATTTTTGTTCAATACTTGTAATATTTTTCGTATTTTGTTTGTTGTGAAAAAATTCCAAACCGTCGCCTATGGATGTATGAAACCAATTCGTTATGGAACAGGTTTTACTTTCAACCTGAAACCGATTAGTTACTTCTTTCCGAGGAATTACATGTTCACTTCATATTTAATTGGGCCGGTATTCTTAGCCGGTTAGGTTTAGGTTAGGTTAGGCCGGTTTCATTCTTCATATTAATTCATCATTGCTGGATAAAGAAATTCACTAATGGATGTTTCGTATTTGTGACCGCGGCGAGTGTTGATGTTACGCTGCAACTCCTGGATTCTTTCGTCTCATTCGCCCACAGCACCCGTTTACTAAAACGTAAGTTCTTAGACCTTAATATGTGTTTATTTACTCATCTATGTGTCCATTACACCCACGACTTAAGTAATCTAGTATAAATATTATTTGACTAAGATTGTAAAAATAAATGTAAAAAGTCTAAAGCGGACCGTCGACTGTTACTAAGTATCTGTATGAACTTTAATGTATTTTTTTTTTATAAAAATGTAGAATAAGATACACGTCTGCCTACTTCCGATAACGCATTAGACATGGCGTAGCTTATTAAGGCCACACAACGATTTCAACGGTTAGAACGATTTTTCATCCTTGAATGTAGATTATATTGTTATTTATGCTATAAATACTAGCAGAGTTGGTCTCCATTTGTAATTAATTAGCATTTTCTTGTTAAAGCCGCCTGTGAACGGTGCTGGCGCCGACGTTCTAATCTCATTATTTATTTTGTTACTAGAATCGTATCGTGACTTTGTCTCTTATGTTTATGGTGTCTTTTTATTATGATGTTTGTTTACCTTTTCACGATAAGTATCAATTTTCAGAACAAGTATGCAAATTAGATTTTTTTGACTACTGATATAGTTGGGTTTTCATATTTATGCAACGTGCAATACCTGAATAAAATTATTATTTATTTAATCATATTATTCTATTATACTTAATCATATTATTCCCTAGTTTCCAGTGAATATGCAATTTTCCAACGGACCCTTTGCGTGTAACTCTTCGTATTTTCACCTAAACTGTTTCAAAATTTTATATATTTTTTGTTATCTCATTCGGCGATTTTAGTACCTATTTATTTAAATAATGCTATTAATTACATTCATAAAGAATAAGTAGTTTAATGTCCTTTTCACACAAGTTTTACTTAACGGTCATTGCCATAAATACGAGTTTCGGATATATTACATGTGATACTAATACACCAGCAGTGATATATTCAGTATTTATATACTTTTAATTACTATATGTGTATGTTCAACCCTTCCATTACTTTAGTTAAAATTATTGATGCAGACTGGCTTTGCTGAGGAAAAGTTACCGTTGCATCGCCTTCGAAGGAGAGCTCTCTTTACCTTTTTTCAAAGATTCGTGTTATAACTTTCCGGGAATACCTCGGGAGGAAGTTCGTTCTACATCCAGAACGTTTGTTGAAAAAGTGCAAACCTACCAGGTTTATCCAGGAACTTTACTAATCTATATATATAAAATGCAATTCCGACTCACTGGCTTATATATCAACGCACAGCCGGAACTACTGTACCTAGAACCTTTGATACAGGGGTTCCTTTGTGGTGTAAGTGAGCGATAAGAAAGGATTTTAAAAAATTCAACCCCTAAGGGGGTTAAAAGTTTGTTTACGATATAATAAGGAATTAATAACGACATATAGCAGCCTCTATATTCGCCTGGCACGCCCAAGCTTGTTCAATCCCTGTCTTATTCATTTTATTTTTTGTTATTTTTTTATTTATTTTATGTTTTGTACACGGTAATATAACAGTAATCACATATTTAAAAAAAAAAAACATTATACAAAGCGCTACTAATTTCAAAATGAAATTTCTCAGCCCTGAGATCGGATTAGGTATATGAGAAGGAAATCTGGCGCGCACAAATTATTCAATATAAATAAATACATACATAGTAAACATATATGAAATAGAATAATATATGAAGAATTGATTTTTCTGTAAGGGATTTTGTATGGTCCTCGTTGGGTCCTTTTATAAAACACCCACGACACGGGCAATCCAAATGTAGTAGTGTATACTAATTTAGGGACAGTAATGTTGTTGACTGATTAGTTTATGTCATTTTTCGTTTAAGATACTTTTAATTATTTTGTCGTAAAGTAAAACACCATCAATATTGGCTAAGTCTTTCAAGGCAAATAAACTAATCTTTAATTTATCGACATACAGACACGTTTACTTTATTAATTGATATAGATTTACATTACCATAAGCGTGTAAAGAACGAAATCAATATCTCTTACCGGTGATTCAAGATATTATGATAATGAATACTTTGCTCGGATATTAAAACTTCCATCATCAATCAATCATGTGTACAATATGAAAGGAGTTATGCGTAAAGAATTTTATTCATGTTTTATGATACGTACCTACTTACTAAAAAGAATTGTCCTCATTCTGCATCTTGGGTTCATTTTAAAAGATTTCACTTTTAATTATTTATTAATGCAATATGTGGTCGCATCTCGTCGTATAGACCATGCGTTGCGATGGGTACAGCCATTCATTTGGGTGGAGTTTCATGGGGCAACGCGCTTAGAGTACTCTGGTTGCGTTCCTTTGGAAATTTATTTATTTATTGCTCACCAATATAATTTATATCATAATAAAAAGCACATGACACAAGAGTACTTATAGAAACGCTAAGTGCAATTACATTTATAGGTGAAGACTGCATGCAAAGAGAAGCGAGTAAAACATACTTTGTGTCTAAATATGAATCTATGAAATATTAATTTATTAACAAATATTTCAAATTTATTATCTAATTAAGTGTATTAATCCCGGACTCCTCTTCGCAGCGCCGGTTTAGTGCGGCTTTTAAAGTTTTGTCCCTCGACAAAAAATGTAGATCTACCTTATTTTAATACAGATTGTAATATACCAAGAACTATTCTGCAAATATTTCTTTTCTTTAAAAGTCACAAATCGTAATAACTAGTAGGTTTCAGATTTCAATTTCCATTGATCCAAGTAATTCTAAGTTAAACTTGCTATAAATATTCAAAGACTTGTTTGACCTTTAATGTTTATATTTCGCCAATGTCATAGGGCTATTAGCACTTCTCATGTTATCTCTACCATTAAGTCTTATTTAGTTTCTGAACTAGAGTTCAATAATCCTTATCTTACCTTCTATCAGCTTTTGCAATACAGTTATGCCAATTGAATTAAGGTTTAAGCTGGTGGGCGAGTTGAAAATTAAAGTTACAAACTATATACTTAGAAATTATAAAATATAAATATTGTTTTACAAAAATAACAGATTATTAAAATATAATTTTGATTTGACCACAGTGCCTTTTTCCGGGTCTATCCTTAAGTCCAAAAAACTACGCCAAGGTCTGTGAAATCATTTAGCAGGAGAAGAATTAGGAATAGGACATATAAATAAACGCTTTCTACACTCACTAGGATCTTTCCTGAAGCGTTTATGTTAGGACACATAAAGACGAATACTCAAACAACCTGACCCAGAACATACATATAAATTCTTCGTTCAGATGTCTGTCTGGCCAGGGATCGAACCCGAAACCCATTGCGCACCGGTATGGTGACCGTTTCACCACGCGGGTCGTCTATATCATCATAGTATATCTATATACACTAGAAACTATACTAATATACTAATACTAATTACTAATATTACTAATTACTAATAGTAGGTATTATAAAGCATTTGAGTTTGTTTGGTTGAACGCGCTAATCTCAGAAACTACTGATTCGAATTTAAAAAATCTTTTTGTGTTAAATAGTAAATTTAACGAGGAAGGATTTAGGCTATATAACATCACGCTATGCCTAATAAGAGTAAAGCAGCAACGAAAAATGTTCCAAAAACGGGAAATAATTTTTATTTTTGACAGCTTTCCTTAGCTTGCGTACGCGGGTGAAACTGCGTGGCACAGGTAGTTTTATATATAAAGATAAGAAAGCCTTGATGCGAATGCCGTAGGACCGTGGCTGGTGTTGCCTTGCTCAACCCACGATGACAACGAAATTCGTCAGATTCCACCGCCTCCACACATAACTCACTTCCGTGGGCATACCTGTGCTCTTACTACGAGTTTATTACGTTCGTCAATCATTGTTTATATTTCGCCTATCATAGCAAAGTATAGCACAAACGAAAACGTAAAGCTGAAATGTAAACTGCAATGTATAGTGAAAAGCTAAATAATTATTGTTCGTTTTGAGTAAAGATAACGAAGTCACGTCGGTGGACAAACCTTTATTTTTAATCTCATTTGTCTGTCTGATAAATTAGATAATCTTTATCATAGATTACAGAATTTGATTTTATCGATTTCATTACTTGCAGCTACATAAAATGCAGTAATCTTCTGCAATTCTATGCTTACTGCAAGTAGCATATTCCTGCTTTTATCAAACCTAACAAAAATAACAAGCGCCTTTGAGACTTTAGAAAACTTTCAATTCAAATACAATACACAAACCAAACATAATCATAATATTAAGTGTTCTGCCCTTCTATTGATGCATTAAAAGAAATAAATAAGCAGCGTTTATTAAAAGCTTTTATTTTATTAATTTACATGGTGCTGAAATGGTGATTTTTAAACTACATTTCGCTAATTTGTTCATAAGGGAAATTTAAGATATAATATTTAAGTATTTTCATACAGAAAACACTTCGATAATATATTTTAAATTTCCCTAAAAAATATCATGATGATATAAACAATATTTATTGTCTTTAAGACAATACGATTCTAAACTATGGAACCAGAGTGTAAAGCTAGCAAGATAAGATAAAATAGAAAAGCATAAGTGCACTTACTCGTACTGATGTATTTATTTATTAATCTCGATTGATAGATAGCGTATCCGCCACACGACACACGAACATTGTATTGAGTTCTTTGTCCTTCCGGCGAAGAAAGTTTCGCGTGTTCTTCCGGTCTCGGAATTAGATATTAATTTGCAAGATATTTCGACTTGTAATGTTTGTTGATGAAGTCTGCAAAATTTTAATTAGCTCTTACGATTTTAAGCATGTCTCAGATGTATAAGTGTGACAGTTTGGATTCACATTTTCAAAAAATAACTCTGGATGTTAAAATTGTTCTGTTTATATAATTTAGTTTCAATGATACAGAAACAATGTGTAAAGGTTTTCGTGTAGGCATCCCCTGGTAAAGGGTTAAAAAAATGTCGAAAGGGTGTTGTCGCAATGACTCGATAAAATAAGCGATAAAAAATAGACAAAAAAATTGTAAAGTAAGTGTAGAAAGTGGAAAGCTTAACATTTTACATAAATAAGTTTCAATAATTTTTTCCTTCGATCACGATATTTGACTAAACTAATTGGATACATTGCGTGACCTTTAAAATTTGGAACTAAGTCATATTATATCGTTCGTTATACGTTTAAAGTATGTTAATATACTTTCCTAATAGGTATATATGAAATAATATATGTAAACTTGTATAGGTTCAACGTACAGACAAAAATGACACGCATTATTGATTTTTTTTAAGTATAAGTGTGTATTGTATATACTTTAATATGTTTAAGTCCGTGAGCTTTATAAGGAGGTAATGGGATGCTTGCTATCTTTTTAATCTGGAAACTTTAAATGACAGACTATCACCGAAAACAACAGGAATCGGTGTTATATTATATTCCTTTAACTTAATACGTGCCTGGGATTCAAACATTGACCTCGGACCTTCGAATGTGGCCGTGTGAGGCCGAGATTCACTATCATTTTTTTTATAGAAATAATCTATATGGTTACTACCGTCCATGGACATCTGAAAGCATCTTCATATAGACCAGGGCTATATCTGAAATCGATTACAGATGCGTTGCTAATCCCTAGGACTAAGATGGTCGCCTCATATGTAATTGAGCCAGCAATCACACCCTTCCAGCGAAACGCAAGAACTGCGTCACGCTAGAAACAGGTGTGGCGGTTGTACTTCCCCGGTACTACATTGGTTCTACTACCATATGATATGTCAATGTATATTAAGTTTTACATTCTTGAAAGTAGAGAAGTTCAAACATACTACCTCTTACCACCTGATAAATAACAATCAATGTACCAATAATAATCATAGTTTATTTCCTCATATGAATTAAAATGCGTTTTAATACAACTATTAACGCGATACTGCTCGAATGCCGATAATAATCCGTATTAATTAAGCGTAATGCGAAACTGGGCTGTTGATAAAGTGACCATTTGCAACAATGTTGAGGAAACTAGTTAATTTAACAGTTTAACTATTATAATGTTGACATAGATTTTCCCTACTTCCTCGCTTTGAATGGCGTAGGTCATTAATTAAATTAACCAGGGGAAGGTTAATGGAGACTTGACTCCCAAAATATAAAATCAGGTGTTTTAGCCAATCCGTGCCTATTTTTGCACTCACATAAGTTGAGAAATAGAAGGTACTACCCACACCCAAATGTAAAATATAAACATTCTTTAGTACACTCGTAAGTTTTAAATTTGACACTGGCTGAAATCCAAAAGGGTGATTAGCAAATTTTTGCCAAGTTGTGCTATAACAGTTTTTATCAAAACTAAGGCTTATGTTCAACAAAATGTCTACAGAGGTGCAAGAGTAAAAAGTTGGTTACAGGTTTATTTTAATAATTTAAATTTAGTAAACAAGTATGCAGTCCACCTGAGGGAAGTGGTTACAGCGCCCATGTAAACAAGGTGGTAGAATCAGTATAGTTCGACTGGGAAGGTACCACCGCCAGACCTATTTCTAGCGTGAAGCAGTTTTTGCGTTTCGGTGGAAGGGTGTGGTTGCCGGCTCACTTATTTATAAGGCGACCATCTGCTCTCGAGAGTAGCAACGTATCTGTGATCGACTTTAGATAGAACTCTTGTTCAATATGAAGTTGCTCACAGATGTCCATTGGCGGCAGTAACTGTAAAGATGTAAGTTAAAGTTCCTTTTCGGTGAAAGAGTATGGAAGCATCTTGAAGGAAATCTGATAACAAGTTTACTGAAATTTCAAAAAGATAAAATCAAATTGTCAAAGGAAATCCGGATATGTTGGTAAGATACAAGGGAAATTACAAGCGGAAGACATTTATAATCCCATGTCAAAGGAATGACCGTATCCAATGGCTATAACACGACTTAACCTCACGCTACGGATTGTGAACTGCGAAGGTTCGCGATGACTTCTCCGTATTATTAAATATAATATGAATTATTTATTTTGTGAAGCTTTTCGCTTAGGATAGCGTCGGTAATCTTTTTGGCAATACGAGTGATATAGTCTGTAAACCAGGTAATTGCGAGTTGAATTTGCACATAGCAGAAGACTCTGAAAAAATCGTTATCCAATATAGGGGCGTGTGATAGGTTCTAATATATTAGAGATCCGCATGAAAAGAGTCACATGCAACATAAAGCTCGCGGTCCGCGACTTGTCGATGCCTGGTTGCATAGGAAACATTGTGAACTAAGTCATACAATATACCGGGTGTAATCGTTAAGTGTGCACTGGGGATTATTCCGTAAGTATAACAGATATAAAAAAAGTTTAAACTGTTATCGAAAGTACTTTACCTAATAAGTAAAATGACAATAGTAACTTTTTGAAAATGAAATGAGAAATATCAAAAAAAAATACATTAAACACTCCCATCCATCAGTGCAATTGCTTTAATTACTCCGCAAATTAAAAAAAAAAGTTCATTTAGATACTGTAAATAGAGCTCTTCATTATATTGCATAACGAGGACGTCATTTCCAACATCTGTTTTGAATACAAAATTTTGTACTTACTAAGAAATAAAATGTATGGGAGTGTTTAATGTAAAGTTTTTGGGTGTTTCTCGTTTTATTTTCAAAAAGTTTTTATTATCCTATTATTCATAAGGTAAAGTAATTTTGATATCAGTTAAAAGTTTTTTGATATCTGTGATAGTTACGAAATAATTGCCTGTGCACACTTAACGATTACACCCGGTATATTTATACAAAGACGTGTACATATACACGTGTGTACACGACGTGTACATGTACAGATCTAAAACAGACGTGTAAATTATTCAGATGTCTTCCTGGCCGGGGTTCGTACCTGGAACTATCATGGTATGTATCAGCTAGGATATTAGGTTTTTATGGATGGTAATTCAGGAATTAAGTCGAAAAAGAAAATTTTAGCTTTTATAATAAAAAAAAAAACATTAGTCTGTAAGCCTTATATTTACGAGTATTATATGAAGCTAAAACTTGAGCATAATGTGTACAATTCAATAGTTAAATACATTTTTTTGCAATCATTTCCTACAATGCTGCATTAAAACAATACATTCTTCATGCAGTAATGAACATTTTATGCGTCAATAAAGACGTTAACGCCGTACGAGTGGGGTTACCAACATTTTGCAAAGAAATATGGTATTCTTTAAAATAAGCTATAAAAATAGTACACATATAAAACATAAAGCATTTTATGGACAAAACATGACATGTAGACAAAAATATAATCATTTTAATAAATCTATTCTTATAATTTTTGACGTGACATGCTTGATTTAAAATTAATGTAAAGACGCGTAAAATTTGGACTTGGAACTGATGAATTTATTTGTTAGATTTCGGTGTCGAAAATAAAGTAACTTTGCGTTATTCATGTAACAGTATATAGTAAACAGATCCGTGACATGACAGAGCAGTGATAGCCTAATGGTTAAAACTCGGCCTCTCAATCGAGGGTCCGAAGTCCGAATCCCACGCACCACTGATTTTTCTAAAATTATGTGCGTATTAGAAATTAATTATCACTGCTTTACGGTGAAGGAAAACATC
>DWNE01008759.1:0-11330 GCA_018249875.1 Cecropterus toxeus | reverse complement strand
CATTTGGCTACGGAACCCTAAAAATGGACACAAAAACAACAATGGAGCGAATTTGATTTAATTTGCTAACTGTTGATAGGAAAATGTTGTTAGAAAAACACCTTCCCTTCTAATTCCTGACACTGCCTCCGACTCCGATTCCGACTCCGACTCAGACTCCGATAAATTGAATTTAAAAACTCCGACTTCGACTTCGGTTCCGATAAAAATGCCTCCGTTACATCCCTGATATAGATCTATTGTTACGTTAGAGAAGCGAGAGAGACAGAGAGGGTATAAGTAAACAAGTAACGTATATTCAGCAATATTTTGAGAGACACTCAAAATAACGGTATTCTATCAAAGGGAGCCCAAATGAGTGTATCATAAAGTCTATGCAAATGTTAGTGCACATAAGTGCTTCTGAAATGTATGCGCATATGTTATAGTTGAAATCAGTTCCGATTACTATACTGGAGTGGTACTGTTATTAATTTAGATACGAATATTACAAGACAATGTTGAGAAGAATTCGGTATAAAGGTATACCTATTAAATTAACTAGAATATTTGGGTTACTATATTTATAGTAGACCAACCAAGGGTGCTTTTCCACTAGGATGCTTGCGAAGGATCGCGACAGGTACTTTAGTTTTATTTCGTAGCTCAGCTTCGACCTTAACACCCCTTAGTTACTTGACACATATTTTGTAGGTAACCTTTATGTATGTACTTACGTTTACTTTGGTTTTAGTTAGGAAACCATGTCGCTTGAAGTAGCGAGCAATAAACATAGCATACTACAAATCTCTAAAGCGATAGCGATATACGGCACGCGGAAAACAAAATATACCTACGAGTATTGAATATTTCTGCCAAAATGGTGTGCCCGGCAGCAATATACAACGTTGAAGGAGTTTGGCCCAAATTAACGATTCGTGATTGCACTCTTAGTCTCCAACTAGCATGTTGGTTGAGAATTTAAAATAGACGCGTCAGTGTGTCAAACCGGTACGAGGAGATTTAAATCATACGAAATGTTTGTCAGTAACCTATGTTGTTATCGTTTTACATATATATTTTAAAGCCGATATGGTTTTTTATGAGATGAAATAGAAGTTTGTCATAAAAATAGTATAAATATATAATAATATAAATTGCCGTTTTGTAGGTACATAACTAATTAGCCCTGAGATCGTGCTTAGATATTCTGAGATCGTTTATCATAATAACAGTAATATAAGCCTTGATGCTGTAATCATAGTACATCAAGTTGCTGATGTTAAGATTCTGAATTTCAGTTGATAAATTATAGCTGTATTTAAAATAAATCGAGGGGAACTCTTTTGTTGAGAGACCTGTACAAAGCAGTGAAACATGAACATTATTGCACCTGTTTCTGCAATATACATATAAGTGCCAATATGTCAGTACTAAAGAGTACTTTGTATTCTCTGATCGGTTATATTTTGTACTTGTTGTTTGGTTGTGGACTTTAGTTGTGATGTTAACAAATATTAAATATCAATTTAATTTAATTCAATTCTAATAAACGAATTAAACGCCATTCTAGACTAGAAGCACTTTATTATATTGCGTATAAATATACTGTTGTGTGTGTTAATTTGAAAACTTTGAAAATTTCAATTTGAAATTTAGGAAATGTTACGTTGAACGCGAAGTACTAAATATACTCAAGGAAATCATACGTTACTTTGTTTCCAACTTTTTGAAGAAGGATTACGGAACAAACTTAATGAGAATACCTTTCACAACTCTGAGAGGTTTCTGCATCGACGAGTTTCTGAATACATCAGGGCGTATTATAGGCATGAATAAAAAAATGACAATATGAAACAAGAATATGGAACCATCAAAACTTTCGGCAAAATAATCTTCGAGCCTGCGTTAGTAGGATTTGTTATGTGAATGTGGTTTATATTTTACGTGTTATATTGTAAAATATAGTGTGGATTAGCCAGATTTAGTGAGAATAAGTCAGATATAGATAGTATACAGAAAGCTTATGAATAAAGACGTTTTCAGAATGCTTATAACATTAAGATAACCTTTGTTCTTGTACTTTATTGTAACGTAAAATCAATTAACTCAACGGGTAAGTTTCAACTCTGTGTTTATTTTTAGTGTCAATTATTATATACTCGAGACATAAAATAAATCGGACTATAAAATATGTTTGTTTGCGTGACTGATTGTATTCACTACCGCTTTAAAAAATCTTTAGTTAATGATATGTCAAAAGCTTCACCAGATAGTGCGTAATAATTTACCGTACGGTTAGATTACACGCCCTACTTCCATACAATTAAAAACGGTTTCACGGTTACACTTCCTAAAACACTAAGAAGAAGTTCTTATCTGACATTTCTTTTAAAGTAAAAGCGTGGTTGAAAGTACAGCCGAAACTATCAGTGGATGGCGCTAATGACCGAGGGCGGCACGCAACGGTAGATTAGATCGCCCTTGCTTCGCGCCGCGCAATTTCCGCCACGGCCGATACCTGCTGTTCGGTGCTACGAAAACAGTCTAGGCCAGAGGTCGGCAACCCGCGACCCTCTCCTTTTTTTCGCCAATAAATTTCAGAGAGACAATTTTTGTTACTCTTGACGACCTTTTTTGTTTTATTCGCACACAAATTTCAGGGCCTATTTCTGTTTATTCTTGCCGATTTATCGTCGAGTGCGGCCCGTCTTTATATCATGTGGCTATTATGGACCAAAAAGGTTGCCGATCGCTGGTCTAGGCTATAGTCATGAGATTTGTTTTTATTACCACTGTGTCGTTTGAGTAGATGCGTAGGCGATTGAATTGTTTTAGTATCGTACATACGTTAATTCTAAATTACAAAGAAGTGTAAACTTGTTCACATGTTTATACACTACTGTGTATTTCCGTTAGAGCCGATACCTGCTAAGAAAATAGTTTGGGTAGGTAATAAGTCACGACATTCGTTTTTATTATCACTGTGTAGTTTGGGTAGATGGATAGATGATTAAAATGCTTCGGTGATGACTTTAGGTGGAAAACTTGTACACATGCAATGCAATTTAAGGTTTTAAAGAAGTGTTAGTGTGTCTAGAAGTAAACATATTTGTGCAATTTTCGTCTGGACTTAATTTATCCTCATCATTGTCACGGTACAAAAACATTGAAGACAATAATTCGCGAGCTTCATTTTATTTTCCAATATATAATTTTAAGCGGATCGGTAGACAAAAGAATTATATTTGATTATATGGGTTGTTTTTGTAAAATAATACTCAGATTACTTAATACTTCAAAGTATAAACTTCAAGATTTTTTTAAACAATTCTATGCAATTTACTTAACTTTAGTGTTACGAAAATAGTCTGTGCAGTATCACGAGATTCATTTTTATTACCACTGTGTAGTTAAGGCAAATCGATAGACGGTTTATCTATTTTAGTAAATGTTTTAAGTACAGTATTCGAACGTAGGATATTTTGAATATTAATTTGTAAATTTACAGGTTACGTTCCATTTTATGTAAAACTTTAAGCGAGGACCAATCCCTATTTTGAGAGAAGTTTAGAAGTTTACAATTTTCCAGCTAAAGCTAGTGTCTGGCTTTAACTATGTTTTCAGTGCTAAAAAATCAGTACACTTTATTCGTTTAGATTAAAGTACTTATGGTTCAGCTATTAATTGATTTACGTACACATTTTAGTGTAAGTGGAGGCAAGAAATGAACACATTGAAAGGTTGTTTTATCTTCTTTATGTAAGGGTTAATCTCTAAAACAGCTGTACTAATTTTAGAAAGCTACGAGATTTAGAGAACTTAAAAAAGTGTTTTAGTTTGTTAGCCCCTAAAATTGACTACAGACCCAAAATTGCCTAATGATAATGACTTTTAATAATAAAAACTTGAAATTGTCCATGAAAAAAACAGATATGTCTTGTACGCTTAGTACGTTACTCTTCGTTTTTAGGATATTGACCAATTACTATTTCCGGAATGAATATTATCTTATAAATGCAACTGCATAAAAGTCTGTGTGTGCATAATTTGTGTAAACACACACGCGACAGAAGTAAACCTTTGAAAAGTAACCTACGAGAGGTTTATGATTATGTTTTAATAGAAAATACAAATAATATAATAAATAAATGATATAAATTGTAAACATTGAACAACGCAATATCAACTCGTTTTCTAGAAAGACCAATTAAATAAAGATTCAAAGTCTCACTTTGATAGTTATCGAACATCAAACTGCTCTAATGCAAATACCAAAGCTAACTTGGTAATGCTCTTGTAGATTCTTGATATTTGCTTTGATCTTTCGATTTCCTGTCGTAACTTTATGCTGGAGATTTAAATGATAATATAATCTTTACGGGGAAGTTAAATGTAATTTATGAGGATTCTCTATTCCTTATACTTTTATTATCAAAATCATTCATATATTTAGATATATCTAGAGTAACTCTCCAAATATCTAACATCAGTAACATATGGAATACTAGGTTATTCTCGCGGTTCCGCTCGTTTCGGTCACGTCTGCCAGTGTAACAAGTATCCTACGTGTTAATCTAACTTATAAACTATATGTGTGCCGAATTACTTTTTGCATGAAAGAGCAACACTCACACACGTACATCCTCACAAACTTTCGTATTCATAATATTACTAAGATTATAAAGCAGCAATGCTTCCTGATACGCCATGCCGTGAAATGTAAACGCTAACTATTTTTGCCAAAGCTACCGTTATTCAGGGTACTTCTATATTTGAACAATAAACAAACATAAATAAGTAACTAGAACCATATTTGTTTATAACATATAAACAAGTATGGTTCGATCGGGATGGCACCGCCATTGCTACTACTTCTAGTGTCCATTACATTTTTCTGCGTTACGGTGAAAGTGTGCAGAAGATTGATTTACATACCATATGACCTTTAAGAGAGGAAACACATTTGTGATCAGTTTTAGAACGCCTGTTTTATATGGATGTGGCTACAGATATCCAAGAGTAGCAGAATCTAATAGCTAAATATTTTATAAAAATATATTCCAACACAGTAGCAATCTATTTTATCTTTAAGCGAAAAATACCTGTACAGTAAGGAGAGTTGTAAGCGACAAAGCCTATTTATACAGGATATAGGTATGAAGTTATATTTACCACTAATATCCTTATAAAATATACCTACGTGTATCTAATACACTCCATATCAGGTCTAAAAAACAGAATGTACCGCATAAATCAATTACCAGAACGTATTTCCTGCCAATAAACAATTTTCGGTTTCAATTTCCCTTTTCTTCGGCGGCATAACGTGACGTATGGACTTACAGAAATCAAATTGACACACATACTCGCAGCCACTTCCAGCGCGATTCAACACGTTTTGATTGATTGCCGCTTGACATGAGTAAGAATATACATTTTTTGTAGCAAACGAGATGCAGTTCAACTGATTGTAAGTAATTTCTGCGGCCCATGGACATCTGTAAGCAATTTCATATCGATTAGGGGGTTCTATCTGAAGTCGATCACATGCGTTGCTACTGAGGACTAAGATGTTTGCTTAATATACTTATTAGTGAGCCAGCAACCTTACCCTTCCAACGAAACGCAAGCACTGCTTCACGCTAGAAATAGGTGTGACGGTGGTACTTTCCCGGGACTACACTGGTTTTATACCCATAATAGTTATTTAGTAAAGAATACTAAAACGGGTACGTTTAAATTAGCCTTACTTTTCCTTAAGAAATTTGGGATCAGCACGGACTGAGGAGTCATGCGGCATTCGTTCTGTTAATCAAAATGTCAGATCGTAAATCATTCTTGCGTTCCGACTTCTATCTACTGTCACCCTCGTTCACAATAGACTGAGTATTTTTTTCGGTGAAAAATACACTCCACTGAAATTTGTGTATATTACCAGTATGAGGAAGTCAGTGCCATAAAGATATGAAAAATATTAAAACAATGGGTGAAAAAGTGTGCGGTAGTAAACTTAAAAATGTTTTGAGCTTATGTGGATTGACTTAACTCATTCAACTTTGCATGCATACTTTTTATATTTTCCGTTTAGAAATAGAAATATAGTACAAAGTAAGTAAATCTTCATTACCGTATTTCCTTACATATATTTATTACAGTCCTGCGTCTTTCGACATACAGTGAGTTCCATTCTAAGACATTCCAATTACCTTCTTTAACGTACAATTATTCCGGGAACTAGTCAAAAGGCGGTCTGTGCAAGTAGTGCAAGCTAGAAACGAGAAAGATTCTGAACGTGTAAGCGTGCATGTTGAGGTTAATATTTACCAGAGTTATATGTATTTTATTATAATATTGGAGGAGCAAACGAACATTTAGTCCACTTAATAGTAAGTGGCCATTTAATCAACCTAAGATAAGTCATTTTGGGTGGATAATTATGTCTTCATTACTGCACCTTTAACTATACAGAAGCGTTACTTTATAATAATCTAGTTACTAGGTGTTATTTGGTCAGCCCCGGATGTCGGGGGAGGAGGGGGGGGGGCAATCCTGCAATTTTTGTAAACGAGTGCGTAGCTCATCAATGATTTAACTTTGACCATTGGGGCGCTTAGTCAGTAGGAAGTGGAATTCTTGACACGTATACGTTTTAAATGACCACCAATTATTATTTGCCATCTTATGCTGAAATGATTAAGATGGAAAAAATAATTAAACTCGGCAGGGGCGGCATTTTTATGTTTTTGCCCCGCTTAAAAATAATAGAAGGTCCGGGGCTGTATTTGGTATCCATATTGTCATGATTCCGTCGTCGGTGAAAAGTCGGTGAAAAGTCGTTCCTTCCCTTTTTTTCCTATGGTTTAGCCTATGTCAGTTTCTAAACTTAGACGATTCTAATGATATGTCATATGTCACAATCCATCAAGCCGTTTAGGTTGTAGTGCGTGCCAAAGAAATGGACGTACATACAAACATACTTTCGTAAATCTCTGACGCAGTAGGTTACAAATGTCGTTTATTTTCTTTAAATTAATAAGCTATTTGTCTCATTGATTCATTAATTCAGTATAAAAATCGGTGTAGATCTATAGGTTGTTAAATAAATGAATTTCAGTCAAGCTGTGTAGTGACAAAGTCAAATATGTATTGCTTATTATAAAAAAGAGAAAACGTCGCAATACTTCACTTCTGATATGAGAAAAATGTTTATCTACTCATATTTATAATACACGAGATCCTAAAATAAACAACAAGCTTCATAAGTAGTTAAAAGTCCTTGGAGTTTAGTTATTACTTTTTCTTTAGTATGAGTGGATTTTCAAAGCAGATTTTTTCTCCGTAGTTTTTGTTTGTTTTGTACAATTCCGTAGTACACTTTGAAAACAGTAATTAGGCGCTCAATCAAAATTTCATTAGAGATTTTTAGAATGCTCATTAAGTCACGAAGTGCTTCGCCGTGAAAGTAATTGGGTTGTTTGGATAAACAATACAAACGGGGCGGTGGGGCGATCAATCAAAGGGTTGGTGATGAATCGTGTAGTTGTAGTGTAGTGCAGTTGTTAGTAATTATAGTTGGGATTTTTAAATTAGTTGCGATATTACTACGTATTTACTCAATTCGATCTTGCCATGCCATGTAACTAAAAATATTCCCAACGTTTAAATATTTAAGCCGGGTGCTTTGCCTTGCCAAGTGTCACTGTAGTTCGACCAGAGAGGTCCACACCTATTTATAGTGCAAGGCAGTTCTTGCGTTTCGGTAGAAGAGTGTGGTTGCTGACTTACTTATGTATGAGGTGATCATCTTAGTTTTCGATAGTAGAAACTTATCTGTGACCAACTTCAGATAGGACCTTTTGATCCTACGAGGGGAAAACCTTCAAAAGGTATCCGATGCCGTGGGAGCGACGCCGGGTCATGTGTGATTTTTTCCGCACTTCGATCTCCCAGTTGGAGTCCTCCGCGCCACAGCGAGGACTGCGGGATCTTCAACGGAACGCAACCGGAGTCTCCTGCATGCGTTACCTCAGCGGGCTCTACCTAGGTGAACGGCTGGGTTTACCGCACCATTTGGTCATTACGACGGTACCGTATGCAACCATACATACCGTCCTCCTTCCCGGGGTCGCTTGGCGTGACGGCGGTATATGTGGGATGGACATAGGATTGTCAGGCGATACCGTAGCCCTATTTTAATCCTGGAACTACAGGAACATAATTGATCTCGCCTATTATCAGTCTAATTTGCAATAGCACATTTTATCATCCACGTTATGATAAAAAAAAGTCGAAATAATTGGAGATACTCAAGACACTGGGGAAATGCTGGTCAAGAATTCTTGTTCCTCGTGAAATAAATCATCGAGAAACCAGAAATTCTAGTTGGAACTACAGAAAATATCAACTGATTAAATGTTGCACTGCAATCATATACATGCGTTGATCCTTTTACAAATCGTCTTAGAACTGCGCTCGACACCCGGTTTTCAGGTAACAAATTACCTAAGTTATAAAGTTACCGTAGCACGTAGCTAACTCGTAGTCTCGTAGACTCGTAGCTCGTAGACTGTATTCAGTCTTTCATCCTCGTATCAATAACACAAAACTTTTACAATGGCTCTCATGCGGTGAAACTTTCCGGGCATACTAGTTAGCTGAAATGTTCGAGCGTACTTAAAATGCCTGTTCGGAATTAAAACAATTGGTCAGTTTAGGTCTGAATTTCAGTGCTTTCAAATTATAAAATAACAAAATGATTATAGTTAATATTTTATACGTTCATAATCTTTTAAGTATATTGCTGTGTCGTAGTTTCATGTACAATGCAACGATGAGAATATAAATCCTAAGATAAAATAAATTATTGGTCTAGATATTTGATAAGTGAAAGTTGCTTTCAAATAAGACTTTTACCAGGAGAAATCTACGTGTAAATTAAGTTTCTCAGAAGTTTGATAATGTTTGAAATGATATTCAAATTATATTAAGCAAGTATTGATGTAATATTCGTAACAAGAAGATATCAAAAGGCAATTAATCGATTCGGATTAACACGAGTAAACGCAAGCGAGTTAACGATTAAGCCCCCGAGTTAACTTCGGGTACTATTTAGCATATAGGCCGATTATAATTATACGGTATTGACCTCAATCACTATTCATATATTGATTGCTTTATTCAAAAATACTGCGTTGATTGAGTGAATTCACCTTGCTTTAACAATTTATCAAAAGCGTCCGGAGATAATGAAAAAAGATAAATATCAGATAGTAAAATGAAGTGCGGAATGTATAAAACTAGATAGTTTTTATTTTTTGTTTTACTCGACTGTAAAAAAGAGGGAATATTTTTCGAGCTTCTGTATGTATGACTATTTTATTGGCATGCTGTACAGTCCCAACGGCTTTACGGAATTCAACACACAAGGTATCGATGGTTTCTTCCAACTGTTGGAGAATTTTAATTACCACCGGGCACCAGCAAAATGGGGTATAGACGTTTTTTTTATGAAAATATGGACAACTGATAAAACTCAGTAAATAGACCATTTCAGAAAATATGTCTTATAACACTTTTATGCTGTTTTGATAAAAATCGTTAATAAAAACGTTAAATTAATCATTTTTTAACCACAGTTGAAACACAAAGGGTCTTCGTACTTTTAAAACCTATTTACTCAAGGACTAAAACGTAGGATTCCTTACCTAAATGAATTGAACTATTTTATAGGATTTATATTTTTTCATACAGTAATGTTGTGGGTTCTTAAAAACCTTAAACGTTTAAAGGCGTTGTGGGTAACTAAAAAACGCTAGTGCTGATTTTTTACTAATTAAAGGATTTAAAGATAAGGCATACTATTATGTAACTAAATAAAAATGGTTATTAATTTTATAAATAAATAATTATACTTATTACGTATAGGTACACGTAGAGTTTTATACATGTACATTCTATAGATTAATGAAAAATTAAAAATGAATGATGAATGAATGACTATACAAAGACATGAACATACAAAGAGTGCAAAAATGATATTTACAAGTGCATTTTGCACATTAATTTAAATCTTGTTTTTTACTAGTCTTTTAGATTCGTATCGCGACTAAATCATTATATCAATTCATCGGACGTGCCAACAATGGGGTACCAGGGAAAGCTATTTCCCAATAGCAACACGGTCAATGGGAATTTCCAGTGTCCTTTTGGAGTATTATTTTTGGCGCGAGCGCGTTCGGGACGCTGAGAAGCCGGGCCAGTCAGTGTGGGATGCGACCTGTTGACGTAAGGTTGCCGATATCGCTACGCCCGCGGTTCAGCGGGGTGTGTGATAGAACGTTGGATTCAAATTTCGAACGGAAAGCATGGTTTCACTTCTCACTGCTCGGTGAACTTTTTAATCTGTGATTTTTGTGTGCAGGGTTCCATTGGATGTGTGTACGTGCAGGTAAATGTTTCGAATATTTTATCAAAAAATACTTGTTAATATCCCTCGTGGAATAATGTGGGTTGGTGAAAAATGGCAGTTTATTTCCCTTTTAACGATTCCATAATAAATTTAATGGCTCCCAAGTTTATGAAGCACTTATGCTTTAGAACAATGGATCATTTTCCGACGCTCAAAATTAATGGCTTTTCTATGTAAAGAGTAATGATGTGTATCGATTTTATAAGAACTTGGATTTATGTAGGTATTCTGGCATAGTAGCACAATATTGACATGAAACACCTTTAACGATAACTACGTGGAATTTCGTTGATAGAAAATTAAATTGTACTTTCACATACTAATTAATTTAAAAAAGAAATTTATTAAGCATCTGTGAAAAGTGAGAAATGCATAAAATGTGTCTTTTTGTTCAGGTTTAAGTTTTTTAACCGACTGTATGTATTTTTTTTATGTATGTTCATCGATTTCTCTGTCATTTCTGGACCGATTTTTATTTATTTTTTTATTCTATAAAGTGCTAAAATGTGAAAACGCCGACCATCTTCTACTCAGTAAAAGGGAGGTTACATTAGAAAATATAATATTTAAAGAAATGTTAAAAATAATAAAGCATTATCACAATACCTTATAAAGAAATTTGAACAAGTTCTGTTATAAGGCGAATGTCGTGGTTCATATCGGCATTTTATAGATTTTATCATCATCGAACTATGAAATGGTAGAGTATAAGTTATCAAAATCGGGTACATGGACAAAATACTTAAATGATTTAAATGTTCAACAGTTTTGAAGAAAAATGCAGTAAGGTTTGTGTAGTTTACACCGACGGCCGGTGCCGATGAACATACAACTGGAAGTTATGGAATAAATTCTAAAATAGGGTAGGGAACACTTCGGT
>DWNE01008758.1:0-11331 GCA_018249875.1 Cecropterus toxeus | reverse complement strand
GTCAAGTAAATTAAATAATTAAATAACTATTAAATAACAATACTATAATCGAAGCATACCCATATACGGTGACGTAGTAAACTCAATTCTGGCTGGATCAAGAAGTTCGGTGGTCGCTCGCGGAGGAGGAATAAGCACAAGAGACGCTTCATATCGACTTCCAGGGCGGAGTTCCTGAAGATCAGCCGTGGAGCGACTGTGGTGAAGTAATTCCGTCATGCTGTAGATTGGTGTGCCCATTGGACGGTATCTAAAACAAGTAAATAAATATATTATTAAAATAAGGTAATATTTATCTGGTTTAATGTCCGAAATTCTATACGTATTATAATGTGTTCTTCTAAGACTTAAGGCCATTATATCGTATCATGCCTACACATGTTAGCTGGTTTATATTAGCCGATGTATGGAGTAATCACGCTAATATAAATAAATAGCACATTGTAGATTGATAACCCCACAATAGTATTTTGTCCTGTTTCGTGGGTGCTTTGCACACACAAAAACGAATACTCAAACAGACGCAGAATAATATTCTAAATTAATCATTGGTAGTAAGATATCACGTGTAGTTATTTTTCGATGTCTTAACCAAGATGAAAACAACCTGCAACCTTTCTGTTTATTTTTTTTTTTTTATTTAGATTAACCTTAATTTTCTAGAATAAAATTACATTATTGTTTATACCTATAAGTATTTAAGAATTAAATTAAAAACAAAGATTCTTTTCAGGTACCTACTTAAAAAAATACGCGCGATTTTGGGTGGGGCAGGGGGGGTAATTGTTAAACCTCACCATTTATCAGAATGGGGGAGGGGGGAATCTAAAAAAACATCACGTGATTAATGAACGGCCCCCAAGATATTTAAACGATTGTAGAAACTCATCACATAATATATATCCAATTTGTCTCAGTATATAGGAAACATGTAATTTCTTACCTGACTTGTATGCCATCAATAAATTGCAATTCCTCTTCCGTGAAGTGTCTCCAGCTGACATGAGCGGTGGTATCATTAACATCCACTACCGTCAATTTACTGTCGATTTCTCTTCGTTTTTCTTCAACTGGCGGAAGCTGTAAAAGTAATTATTTATTTTGTGTAAAATACATTTTATTTAGCAAACATTTAGTTATTTTTTTATTAAACATTAAAAAAAAAATAGAAACTTAATAAACAGGAAATTAAATGTTAAAACTTAGTATATTATTATGTCTATAATGAACATAATGTAGGTAAATATAGCTTGATCAAAAGAGAACGCGAACGAAAGGTTTGGAACAGATTGCTCCTTAGATAAATAATCAAAAATACAAAATGTGGATAAGTCCAGCTTAACTAACATTTTTACAAATAAGAGTAATATTGACATGCGATTATTACTTACAGTGGGCAAATCTTGAGTTCGGATGGAATACACGTCACTTTCAGGTTCAACTGGAAGATTATGAAGGTATAGTTTCCCACGGATCTTGTACATCGTTGAAGGTTTAAGACCTGTGAGTCGAAATTCTAAGCGAGGTGTGGTGAGCACTTCGTCAGCTGGGGCGAACACTTGGGACAACCAATGAGATATGTCTTCATCCCTGTTCACGATGAAATAGTCATAAGTAAAAAAACTGTTTTGATATCAAGTGAATTTGAATATCATGAACGTAAGAAATCATATTTATTACGTAAAATTTATTTAGCTAATGCTAGCTGTTCAAAATGTAGTAAATTGTTTCTTTTTTTATTTTCTGGTAAATTAAAAATACTTACGCGGAATCAGTAAATCTCAAGTCAACGCTGCCTCGTAATCCCACTAATACTGATGGCAAACCAAATAACATTTTGACACTCGTAGGAGAATCAGATTGCAGAGATATGACAGTTAATTTCTTGTTCTCTTTCTCGTAGTTTGGTATAGGCAACCCTGGGGGTAGTCCTGGTATGGCGGTATCTAGAGGGTTGCCAGGACGATGGATGTTGTTCTGATCATAATCGGGAATGTCATCTTGAGGATATCGGTTCCCTGGTGGTACAGTTGGAAGGAATGAAGGTGGACGAGGTGCGTTCGGTGGAAATCCTGGTATTTGACCTGAAAACATTCAACGCCTAAATGAATATACTAGATATGTTCAGATATATGTTATAGTAACACTTATTTATGAATAAGAAAACATAAAATAAGTATAATGGATGCATGCTTCGGATGGTGACTATTACGCTAGCTTGTGTATTGGTTTGTGTTGAGGTGAGGGTTAAGTACGAGCTCATCAAACTGAAAATTCTACGAAAATGTTAATTTCATTAGTAAAAGTCAGCAATTATTCAGGTTATATTACGCTTCTACAGGAAAAGTCAGTCAAACAAAAGTTTAGAGTCAGTCACTTGGCTAAGGAACTAAGAAGACTTTTCGACACTCAAGGCGGGGTCACTGACCTGCCGCGGCAGTACCGTGGCTTTCTGCTGACCGTCCAAGATTTTTATTCACTTCTGACTTCACTTCCATCTGATTTATTAGGTGTTCAAGTTCTAAGGGTGAGTATGTTTTACCGGGTAATCTTGAAGCCTTGACATGTTCAGGCTTTTTTACTGGTAAAACTCTGAACAATACTGTTTCGTAAGGATTTGGAGATTTGGTCAGCACGTGTGTTTTAGAACCCTGTTGCGCCCATAAATCATTATTTGCTTTCTCATTTAGCCTCGCTGCTTTTATATCCTTATGTCGTAGTACAGTCACATGTTTTTTGTTAAAGTCATTTACTATGTCGTGATTTTCATGTTTAATTGGAACTGATGCAGGAGGTTTTGGTGCTAGGTAGTGATAGGAGTGGTTATGAATGAATGGCTCGAAAAACTTTTGAGTCACTATAGAGGGTTCGACTTTTTCAGTCATTTTGAATGGAATTTGGTTATTTTGATTTTTGTCATAAACTGGAAGAAAATAGTGTAGTTTATCCAGTTGTGATAAGGGTACTTTTTTAACCCCTTCATGCATTTGCTGAACAAACATATCATGAGGACTTAAGGAATTCGATTGTAAAAGTTGATTTGCTTGTGCATGTTGTAAAGCGTCTTGCAATTTACTGTCAGATAAAATTATGTTCAATGGTTTTTTATTATGCAGCCCTGAACTTGATGTTAACGTCACGTCAGGTTGTGCATTTTTATACATATTTGGTGAATTTGGATGTAAATGAGGATGAAGTTGTGTATCAATATCCCAATTTTCATTATTTTTCATAATATGTTCAGGATATATAGTTTTAAACGGTGAATCTATGTCCTCTGGTGTAAATACTGTTATGTTATCAGCTTGCATTGTTTTAAGGTGTGTTTCTTCATAACTACCTAAATTATTAAGATTGGCATTAGGAGCTGATACTATAGTTTTCAGAATTTTGGGAATACTTGTCTTGACTTGATTCAGATTCTTATAAAAAAATGTTTTATCAGTAACAATTGGAGGGGTGCGTAATACTGATGTGGTGAAGGTTGGTAAAACGGGTGCGATTGGAGTCACATAGTTCACCATTGGCTCTTCGCCAAGAGTTGGCATGCTATATTCCTGAAAAGATGATCCTTTTGTCTCTCCAGCTGTAAGCAATAATAATGTGTAGATGAATGATTTGCCATCATGCAATAATACAATCAAGTGATCAATTATGAATGAATGATGCATGCTTCTTTAAATAATGATTGATGATTGAACATTTTTGTGTAACATGCGATAATGAATATCCCTTATGACAGATTATGTGGTTAATAATAAAACGGTATGAATACCATGTATCATCTTATCTTACCGTGAGGTATACAACCCCATTGTTTGCAGCAGTCCTCATCAGAGATGTTGACGGGAGCGGGTCGATGCATGGGAGGACAACGAAGGTTTTGTGGTGGGAGAGGAGGTAGGGGACTGCAGGCCTCTTGACAGTCTAGTTCGCCGTTTTCACAGAAACAATGTTCCTCACAACCAGTAAGAGTTAGTGGTACTTCACTCCAATTTGGAATTCTAAAAAGGAAATTCATATTTTTATTTGGAGAGTCCTAAACCCTTTGATAATAAAATTATAACTAAAAATGTACACATAAAAAAACTTACGCGACTCCTTTATAATGGCAAGTGCCATCGCTAAGACATCTCGCTGATCGCGGGCAACAGTTTGGCGGTTGTGATGGTGGAGTGGGCGCCCATCGTACGCAGCCCTTTGACACTAATTCCAAACCAACGTGGTTTGGACACACTAATGGAGCACATTCTTTACTGTCTTGACCAGTACATTCACATAGTTCCGTACAATCAATGTGAAATTCTTCACCTACGAAATAAAAACATAAATCACTTATAGAAAATCAGCAAATTGGTCTTCTTTATATTTATCATTAAAGTAAAATAATAGACAACGAGAAAAAATAAAGTTTATACATTTGTTATATATTATTACTTACCAACTGCATAAAATTGTCCATCCTGGTAACAACCGATTTTAGTCATATTACCTAAATCTTCCACAGGGACTTCATTAACTTCAGCATCAGTTGCAGTAATCGTAAAATTGAACTTGGTGCCTGTTTCTCTGGTTTTCAATATGTAATCCTTGCCACCATCAAGATTTAGTATCAAATTGGAATATTTAAGATCTATATCCTTATAAGACTCCCCTCCATCGTCACTTAGTAGTAAATGAATAGGATCTTCGCTACTGTTAACATGTATTAGATTTACTTGCACGCTATTGTTGTGTAGAACTTTGATGGATCCTATAGGCTCGGCTAAAACTAGCGGCCTTGGTGGAGTCTTGTGTACATTGATAAGTTCTTCTAAATCTTTTGAGGGTTTCTAAAACCAATTAATGTTTATTTATCATCACTAATACTTCTATCAACATTAATACTTTTACGTTACACAGAAAGCTAAGCAATGATATTAAGGTTGTCTAATTACATTATGACATAGTTAAAATATAACTTTACTAATAATATTTTAGTAACAGTTTTAATAATAGTTTGCAAGCGTTACTTTTAGAAAGTTTAGAACAGAGACTCTTTGTTAGGCTTCACTTATTTAACAGTTAAACAAAAAATGATATGCCATTATAATTAAAATAGAACTTAAATGTATTGCTACCTCTGTAGTTGTGGTACTCGTAGAACTGGTAGCATTATCCATTGGCTCCTCATGAGCATCTTGAGAAACATCACAGATTTGCACCTCGCAGCACTCATCATTCGGATCTTGGACATTTATGCACTTATCTGATTGTGGCAATCGAGTACACCTGTAAAAAAAGATAATGATTATATTATACTCACAGATGTAAAAAAAGAGACTCATACCCTGTGGAACATGAACACTGAAAAGGTTTATAGCAAATACCCATGAAACTGATTCAATCAATTTCCAAGTCGAGTTAAGTTTTCTGATATTAGATACATTTTAACTTGTGCGATTAAGTACAAAAAATATCATAAATTGAAGCTTGAAAATTACTTTATGTCATATTTGATTCCATAAACATTTGTTCAGAATATTGCTAGTTTTATTTACTTGGAAACATTTGGTCTATAATAATAAAAGCCCGTACTTTAAGCTCCAATACATATGAACCTAAATTTTACAGCATCTACAACTAACATTTTGCTTGAAGGCCTTAGTCAACCTTACAAAGTATAAAACTTACAGTTACAGAAGTTTAAACATTGAGAACCATAACAAATTCCTACCTACTTTCTCACAAAGACCCTTCACCGATTTGTTTGGCTGTATTAGTATGCTCACCTAGGCTTGCAGGTAACAATGGAGTTCTTCTCGCAGGTGCACGTTTGTTCACAGCCGACGTTCCACTTACCACCGACAGGATAAGTGTCATTTCCATATCGACACACTTCTAGAGTAGCAGGTTTATTTTCTGGAAAATATCAAGTAGTATTTTTTTTTGTATGTTTGTAGCAAACGAGCATGCAATCCACGAGATGGTAAGTGGCTACTAGCGCTCATAAACATTTGTAAACCTCAGATAAGATCAGCTCTACTTGATGTTGGCCATAGATGCATTGCTACCCCTGAGTACTACGTTGGAACGCTTCGGATAAATATGTCTCTCAACGCATAGTACGCAAATAAATATGTTTTATGAAAGTTAGAAAATGAAAGAAAGTTTGGCGACCCGCATGATGGAGCGGTGTCCAAACCGGTCTGACACGCAGTAGATTCTGAGTTCGATCCCCGGCCAGACAGACATCTGAATGATAAGTTTATACTCTGTTTTGGGTCTGGGTGTTTGTGTATTTGTCTTTGTATGTCCGTGGTTCCTACGACACAGGTGAAAATCCTAGTGTGGGGCTATGAGGTTAGTAAGCGTGTTTAAATTTCAATAGTACTCGTATAATAAATAAACTAAAGTATTCTGGTACAGTACTTTACCACCACTCTTGTAATAAAATAATTCTCGGAACAGTGATACACAGTTGACGATTTAAAAACTTTTCAGTAGTAGTAGTTTACCTCCATTCCCCGTAGCGCAAGCAATAATAGAACAGCATTCATCAACAGGTGACTCAAAACACAGGGGATCGTTAAGTCGTCGGCCTCTGCGTATATATGGATGTTTACATCTCGGAGAGCAATCAAAGGAACCTCCAGGGGAACATTCACAAGTTTCTTCGCAACCCCTATCTATGTGTTCACCTATCTGAAATTATTAAGCAAAATAAATAACAAAACAGGATTTGGAAAGAAACGTTTTTAGAAATCTTTAAACAACAAAATAGGAACCTTATAAGAAATCCCATTTTCTCTACATGTTTCAATTTCATCAGATCCTTTATCAACGCCTAGTAGTGGATGAAACGGTGCTTGTAAATTGGAATAAAACTTATCGGTTATGAGTTTATGTTTTGTATCGTGATCTATTAGTCTCGATGGCTCGTCTTCATCTTCTCCATCCAAGTTTACATCACTCAGGTCTACTAAAGATTTCTTTGGCCCTTTGTTATTGGTTTGATTGTGCAAAGCATTTGCGAAGTTTTGTAATTCATCCACATTTAGATTCAATAATCTAGGTTTAGGTTTTGGAGATGGTTCTGTGACATCTGTCACATCTGTGGGTACTGTCGTTTCTGTGGTATGGTCAGTGACAATATCTTTTATATTTGGTGTCGATCGTGTAGGAGGCACTGTTGTCCTCAATGTCGTAGAAGGAATTTCAGTATTTGTAATAGATGCTGACGCAGATGATGATGGCACATCTTCTTCCTCATTAGCTAATTTACCTGTAACAATAAATATTTCGTTTATTAACTACACGTCGTAATTTATTAGGAATGGTATCATGGCATAACTAAAGTTTATAAGTTTTGTATTATAAATTATTTATTGTCTCTCGCATTACCTTGTGAAAAAATATTTTCAAGATAACAAAGCGGCAACAAAAATACTTAATTATGAAAAACACTCTCCGAAATCAATTATTAATGCAAATCCTAAGTTAGTAAATAACTAAACATTAAAGTCGAAAGCAAATTTATACTTAAATGTTATCAAGATTACAATAGTAATTGATTGTCATGTTCAAGCGCATCGAAGTTGAGGTCAATCAGCTCAAATTGTAATTGCGAATCCGTAAAAGAAATTGGAATAACTGTATTAGCTAAAAAAATAACTGACAAGGTTGATAAAGGTAAGTTAATAAATAAACATTCCATTTTTTATGATGAGTCATTATGACTTTTCAAAAGTGCATGCATATAACAAGGATTGGTTGGCAAACAATTGCGTCAACAGTAAAAGAAAAAGTGAAGAACATGCCTAAGAACTGCGTATAAAAAGTTTACAAAGTTTTGTGAAGTTTACCAAGACGCATTTGGCCAGCATGACTAAGACATATGCTCTTCAAAGTCAGAAAAAATAATTGTACCCCGCAGAAAAACAAAGTGATTCAAAAGTTTTCCTTATTTAATCTTTTTCCTGCCGGGCATAGTATTATTTATTCTCTTCGTTGGGTCGATTAGGGCATCACAGACCCGAGTTCTCTCACGGTACTACGACTCAAATCTTTATCGATTATTTATCTTTATCGAATATTCTATGTCACTTCGCTTTGGACTTTACGTATCACGGGAGGTACACAAAATAAAAGCAAAATTCGGCTATTCTCACTCGCTTCAATTGTGAACTATGAAGAACGAGCAAAAGGATTTCAGGGCGTAGACCACCCGCTGCTCAAGTGCGAACAGGTAAACTTTAAGAACTTTTTTAAAGAACTTTCAGGTGTGTAGATTTTCTCATGATGTTTTTCTTAGCTGTAAAGCAGTGATTTTATTATGGATTAAAGTTATTATGAATTAAATTATGCTAAGACATCTCTCCGTAGCTTGGGAAGACCTATACCCATTTATTTATTGACCGCAGCCGAAGGAATCTTGATAATTCGACTTTATGTATTAAGCATCCAAAATTGATCCAAAACCGGATATCAAATGATTATGGTCACGTCCTGTTTTACGATACACAATCGCGTATAAACCATATTGTAAAACCGGTCGTAACTTACATATACCTGCATCAATTTGAAATAAACATATCTTTAACTACATACAAAATTGACTCCTTCTAAGGTTCAATTTTTGAAATGGAATGAAATATGAAATAATTAAATAAGATAGCAACTTGTGTTCTGATGAATACCATAGAAGACTTTTGAGTGACGATGGAAACAGTTGGGTTATGTAGCAAAGGTTTTTACAATTGGAGAGGGGCAGCCGCCCTTCCTCTAGAAAATCTATCTTGATCTAAAGTAGAAAATGTAGACTGGCATAGTCAAGTCAATAGACATTTATTCCCGCTTTGTCCTAAAAACAAAGTGGGACAAGAGGGCTTGTCCTGCACAAGTCATGATGAAATAATTATAACAAATTAATGTCAGAACTTCTCTGACATATATACCTCCTCTATGATGTATAGCTATAGATAATTATATCGAATTAATTATAATCAGATAAATGACGTTTTCTTGGTTGCTTCCGTAATAACAAGTCGATATATTAATCACTAAGCTCCGTTATGAGGCGTTTTATTTTTATTATACCGGCAGTGGACGACGGACATTCATGATTTATTTATAATCTTAATTAAAATGCACCTACATAAAAATACATTATTATGACTGTATCTGTTAATTACTAAAGTTTTATTATCTTAATGTCTGGAAGTAAATTCCTGTTTATATTTTCTAATATTTTGTATTTTCTATATTTTTTGTGTTTTTACATTTTTATTCAAAGTACTCGTACAATTATAGAATAATAATACCATAGGCATGATTAGGACACGTTTTTTGGTCGTATATGTAAATAAGGTAGGAAATAGAATAGAACATATAATATATTTCGATATTCAGTATGTTTATACAATAAGATATACTTTGAGCACTCAACAATAATATCACAACAAATCTACAAACAGGAAAGTCAGATCCTAAAGCTAGTTCATTTATGAATGTGACTTACATGTATAATTTACATACTAATCGTGTAACTGTTGTATAAATCGACACTGGAATTGATTCAAGATCTGCGAACTTCCTAGAATTATGAAATCATTAAGATCCGTTATAAAATATCAAGATAAAATATGATATTCACTATAAACGATACTTGTGTACTCACTTGAGCTACGAGTATGTTACTGGTTAAGGTCGTTTATAATCTCTAAAATTGACTTCGCTGTGATGTATGTTCCTATACTCGACAGTGCTAGTGTCACCCAGTGCTTTCAGATTGTGATTAGAAAATTACAGTTGCTACTTAAAACCACTAAAATTACAGTATTTTTGTAAAAAAATATACAGTAGATGAAATCTTAAACAGTTTTGAAGGAACTTTTTGGTAGAAGAACGGTCATTTACTTTCCCTGGGTTGTGCAATTTGACGACCAAAAAAAGGTCATTTCTTGATCATAATCAAAATAAAATTTTAAGAACTTGAAATTACAGTATATCTACTGTAAATACAATGCATCTGAAAGCACTGGTATCATCTGTCCTTAGAGTGTTTCAAAAGAACAATTTTGACATTGCATTGTAATTTAGAATTTTCGAAATTAGTTTAATTGTTTGTATTTTTCTTTTTATTGACTACTCTATCATAAAGGGACATCCTGTAGTGATGAATATAGTCTTGATTAAAAAAAACGTAACTATTTTATAATCAATTCTGAAATTAGACGAAACATAGGTATATTATATAGTGTATTCGATCACCAGCTGCTCTTACGATCGGAATTGTGAGCTAAATGAGGTAACGCTCACGAAGCAGATTCATAAATATATTTTAAGCCCTTTAAATTAAAAAATACGTAGATGTGTTTTGTTACATAAATATCTATTCATCATGTGTATATAATAATATATACATGATGAATAGATAACCTTTTTCCATTGGGAAGTCGGTTAAAATGAGTTTTTTTGTTTGATGCTATTTCAAACAAATAGGCAGACTAAAATCAAACAATAATAAAAATGTAACTTGTTTTTAGTGCCCCAATAAACATTTTTGCAATACGCGAGGTAAAGACAGTCGAAACTCTCAATTTTTTCTTTTATATATACATTATTTCGACGGTAATCATCGAACGACGGTCGTTTCTTTATTTTCGAAATGCGAATTCATTCGTCTTAATTTTAGTTATCAGTGCAATCGATTGTGATGTATCGAGATATGGTAGATTAAAATTCGTGTTGGTATTTTACCGAATACGATTACAGTTATTTTTAAACAATATTTATCATAATCCGTTGTTTCGAAACGCTTGATTAGTGTGTAAATAAAATTGACTTGCTAATGTGACTATAAATTGGCATACATTACAGTTTATCTCCGGTTTAATTAGCATATATTATTTATTCTTAAAATATACCTCCCTATCTTATGTTTCAAACAATAAAATGGTCCAAATAAGGCTACATAGCTCCAAAATATTATATTTTGACTCTTGGTTCCAAGGATGCTACGGATTTGGTTTAAAACCATATAAGGTAAATATGCAAATCGATTGAAAAACTTTATTAATATTGTAAATGTAGCATTATATATATCTACGAAAAAATACGTAGATATAAAATTATGAACAAATTTCCTAATAAGTTATAGATATATTTTATTCTTAGTATATGTCAATATCGTTTGCTTTTGCGTGTAAATAAAAACGATACCAGTGGATGGTGAATGAGAAAATATTTCTTTTTTTCCCAATGTGTACTCTTACTTATCTGTCCTACATAACTTATCCACTTTCTAGCTTAACACACACTTCCCACTTTTTCTTTTCTTTACTCCTGTTC
>DWNE01008757.1:0-11333 GCA_018249875.1 Cecropterus toxeus | reverse complement strand
AGTACCTCCTCCTTTTTGGAAGTCGGTAAAAAATAGAATCCATTATGAATTCGCGTAGATAATCCTAGAATTATAATCCTTATAAATGAAGATTCCCCATAATTAGACATCACTAAAATTTGTTAAATAATATTTAAAGGACGGCGAATAATATAGAAACAATTTCTTTAAATTTCAACCATACAAACAACTGTACGTTTGTAATTACATCAAACCAAAATTACAAAATTTAATGTAAGGATTTCTGTAATTTTTATCGTCAGTGTCTTAATTTAACATTAACGGTAGGACTTTTCGTTTCTTTAAAATCCATCCACACTTGGAAAAGTAAAGGTAAAGTTATGTTAGTTTTTAGGGTTCCGTACCCAAAGGATAAAAGAAGAACTCTATTAATACGACTGCTATCTGTCTATCCGTCTGTCTGGCACCAAATTGTATCTTTTTTTTATAAATATGAAGTAGCAAACCAGCAAGTAGCCCACCTGATGGTAAATTACTGCCGCCCATAGATATTTTTGAGCAACTTGAAATAGAACAGGGGTTCTATATAAAGTCTATCACAGATTAGTTGCTACTCTTGAGGACTGAGATGGTCGCCTCATATAAAAGTTAGAGGGCAACCACACCATTCCACCCCACGCTAGAACTGCTACACGCTAAAATTAGGTGTGGCGGTGGTACTTCCCCGGTCGAACTACATTGGTTCTACCACCCGGCGAACCTCATGCACCTAATTCAAACATATGATGTTGTTCTGTTGCCGCTATAAAGATAAATATTAAAAACAGAATAATATAAATATTTAAGTGGGGCTCCCTAACAACAAACGTATTTTTATTGCCATTTATAGGTAGGGTACGAAGTCATCCAGGCGAGTCTGACTCGCACGTGGCCAATTGGAAATCATCTTAGTCTCAACTAAGAAACAAATAGTCACATCGGAAGCAAGATAAAGCTGAAAAACAAGAAAAATAGACATACCCAAATCTTAGTGTGGTATATTCAAACCAAACCGTTCTCCTTTAATGTCTCCCGTGGGATCGATCCGATATGTTTACAGCACCCAGTAGTGAAGGCCTTCACAACAAGAATAAGGTAGCGTATAGAATAAACAGTTAGACTACTCTAACTGTTTACTCCCAATGTATTTGCGCATTCATTCTACTCTCTGCTAACACATTGGGAGTGCGGTTTGATTCCCAAGCGAATGCGGAAATTATTACCGCTTGGCTTGACAGCGATATAGAATATTGTAAAGTTATTCTTACAGACCTAAGAATTTTATATACATACATAGTTCTCGTATTTGTAAATATTTTAACCACTTGGCTAACGAGTGTTACATAAGAAAATATAAAATAAAATCTTTTTTTACACCGACAATCGCACACAAGATATTTATTTAGGTATACGAAACATATATTCTGTGATAACAAACATAATTATTTGTATCGGAAACAGAAGCTCTTTGAATTAAGGACATACACACATACACGCATAGGGTGTCTAGTCAAGTAGTAATAGGGTTATTTTTTTATAAAAAGAAACACCTTTAAACATCTAGTAAAAGCTCTACCCGTAAAGCTTTAGGTAAGGAACTCTATAAAGCGAAAATCGTTACTTCTTAACGAAATAAAAAATGTTTAAAACACACGCTTTCTACACTCATAGCCTCACACTAGGATTTTCTACTGTGTCGTGGGTGCCATGGACACACAAAGACGAATGCACAAACACCCAGACCCAGAACAGAAATCTAAACTCATCATTCATAAGTCTGGCCGGGAATCGAACCCGGGTCCCACTGCCCGTGTGACCAGTCCGCCACGCGAGTCATCAAGTCATAATTCAAAGTCGTCAAGTTTATAATTCCGTGTAGAGATATTATTTCAGTAGAAAGGTATTACATTAATATAAGTGCCTCATCGAAATCTGGGAGTACCTTTTAAAATCAGAGCACAGTTCGTCGAACCACACAGAGATCAATAACCTTCATTATACTCATTGCCTTTTTAACATAAGTATCATCAAAGACTCGTCTGAAAATGCAAAAATTAATTTGGTCGAGCTTTATTATTGACTTTGTATGAAACAGAAGGTTCAATGAAAATTATTTTCTACTACATATATACCGTAATTTCATCTGCGTTTAAGGCAACTATAATTTAAATATAAGGCAATTCCGACCAACTGACTTATACATCAACGCACAGCCGAAATTACTGTACCTAGAACCTTGAAATTTGGTACAGGGGTCCTTTTATGGTGTAAGAAAGGATATTTAGAAATTCGATCCCTAAGGAGATTAAATAGGGGTTAAAAGCTTGTGTGATATAATTTGATGTAGATTAATTTAAATGAAATAAGCGACTTAATATTAAATCAAGATAGGCATTATATACATATATAATTTAAATCCTTCAAACTAAATTTAATACGAAGACAAACATGGCAAAATTTCTAAAATTATTGAAATATCTATTATTGGTATTTTTAATTTATATGAGATACTTTCAATCGCCAAATTATCTTTTTTGCAGAAATATGATACGTACAGACACGCGGAACGTTCGTTTTTAAATTGTGTATGGATTCGGAGATGTTCACTCCGAAGGTTCAAATAAAATTATTTCGTATTTTGACAATCATAAGCTTTTGAGTTTTCTCGTCCGCACTGCTACTAATGGATCTTCGTTCGTAATGGGAGAAGTTGTAGCATAAATATATAGCGTTAACAAGGTTTATATTTCGGACTACATTCGCAATTAACTTATTCCAGGTGGTAGAAACAGTGTAATTCGACGGGGCAGGTACCTCCACCATACTTATTTCTAGCGTAAAGCTATTCTAGCGTTTCGCTTGAAGGGTGTGGTTGTCGGCTCACTTATATAATATACGATCATCTTAGTCCTCGGGAATAGCAACGCATCTGTGATCGACTTCAGATAGAACGCTTGTTCTATATGAAGTTACTTATGGTGGCAGTAACTACTTACCATCAGATGGACTGCGTGCTCGCTTGCTATTTCAATCAGATAAAAAAAACTGAAATTCATATGACTGAATTATTCTTGCTACGTTTTTTATTTCATCATTTTATATATGGAGTCACACAAGCATTTAATTTAAAAGGTTTGTAACATTGGTAGCTTGAAAGGCGATGCGTGTTCATAATTTCCTTACCCTTTTTGGTGATTGGACATTTAGAAAATTGTCTCCGTGTGAAATTACAATGGGAACTAGTGAAGTGGTACATTTACAGAGTAAGTTTTTTAGTACAAAAATGCGAGTATTTTTTGTACTTTAATAAAGAAACATTCTGTTTCAGATAATAAATAAAAATATAATTGATATCGTCGTATCATTTATTCATTTTAATAATACACACCTTTGTATATATTTTTTTTACACCTTTGTATATATTTAAACGTCTATATATTTTTTTTTATAAAATTTAAGTAGTAAAAGAACATGTCATCTACCTTGATGGTAAGTGGTCACTGCCGTCCATGGACTATAAGGAACTTCAAATGAAACTGGGGTTATATTTAAAGTCGATAACAATTTCGATGCTATGCAAGTCTAAAATCGTCTCATATGAAAATGTACCGCCAACTTCGCCCTTCCAAAACTCAACTGTTTTACGCTAGAAATAAGTGGCAGTGGTAACCATATTGGTTCTACCACCTTTGAAACCATCAAATGGTCATATTAATACTCGTATAACAGTTTACCATTTTATGGATGTCAACTTTACTTCATGAAATTGTTCATATGACGTTCAGTTTTGTCGTCTTGCTTACATTTACATAAATCGTTGCTAAGATTATTTTTTAACACGAATAGAGTATTCATATGTTTTTCCTTTTCTCCTGATATTTGACAATTGTCGTAAGCTAGAGATAAATAGTGTTACTTTGTTAAAGATTTAGTTAAGGAAGTTGTATTTAATACTTGTATACTTGTGTTCGGTGTAATTTTGGTAATAGTTGGGGCTCTCTATAAACGGACCGTGAATGGTCACCTCTAATTCGATTAACTACTCTTTTCTCTTTTCGCGATAACATAGCGTGACGCTTTTAAATATTTGGCGCGCGTAAGAATTGGTTTTCCGGCGTGCCTTCCTATTTTCCAGCTAAAATAATAGAAGGTGTTCATTTCCAGCGCTTGAACAAGTAAATAAAAGAAAAGAAAATTCAATTTCTTTACAGAAAGGTCTTGAGAGGACTAGTATTTAGTGTTAGGTTTCTATTATTTCTAACTGCATTAAATTTTCTACTGTCAAAGCTATTGTTAATGTCTCATTGTGTATCGAACAATTAGTCGTAAGAGGTAAATTGATTTGTATTTGATTAAACAAACAATGTTTCAAAATATATTTAAATTTTGCAATAAAAGCTCTTTAATAATTTGTTATCATTTTATAGTAGTTAATTTCAGTAGTAGTTATTGTTTGATAATCAATTCAGCACAATACAAAACAATAGAATAAATCTTTATTGTACACCAAAAACAAACATATATAACAGAAATAAAACCAAAAGACATATAACGCAAGGTACAATGGCGGTTTTATCATTAAACAACGATGACTTCCAGACAACCTTAGAGTGGCTGAAGGAAAATATCCTTATCTAGATAATAAAATAAATATTATAAGGAACACAAATGTTTATCACTTAGTTTGGCAAAATTTCTTCGATTCATGAGCCCAACTCGCACTTGGACGTTTTTTTCATTACCGTTTGTTTTTCCTTTATGTACATACCTTTCACGGACAGCTGCAACTCTTGGCAAGTACAAGTACGGAGAGTACTTTGCCCTCATCACAACCAACACTACTCTGAGAAATACGACTAAGAGAGATTGTGTCTCTATCCACACTTGTCTATTAGTCCGTCTATTTACCTGTCAGTATATAGAGCAACAAATCTTTTATGCTTATTTTTTGTTAATATCCCTTTAAAACGTGATCAGCTCTACTTTTGAATGGATATTTACATATTATAAGTCTATACAAGCATTATTGTTGCAATATTGACATTAAATGAAAGCAATAAATAAAAAAATATCTTCTGGTATATTCCTCTTTTACCTTTAACTGTTCTGTCTGATGTCATGAATAAAACATGTGCTTCTAAGAAGTATAATGTTTCTTGTTGCAATTTTTCATGTAAAGTTCATGACAAAATACCATTAACAACGTCAAATGCAACATGGAACTATATAAATTTTTTTTTTATAAATATGAAGTAGCAAACGAGCAAGCAGCCTACCTGATGGTAAACGGTTACTGCCACCCATGGACATTTGTAAGCGACTTCATATAGAACAAGGGTTCTATATGAAGTCTATCACAGATGCGTTGCTCCTCCCGAGGATTGAGATGGTCGCCTCATATGAAAAGTGAGCCGGCAACCACACCCTTCTACCAAAACGCAAGAACTGCTTCACGCTACAAATCGGTGTGGTTTCTACATATTTTAGGGTTTTTAATCACTGCGTTCGTTTTTTCTACTTTTGATATCTTTACGGAACCCTACATTTTACGTTACGTAAGTTTTACGTTGTTACTGAAGTTAACATTTATTATTCATAGTTATGAGACAAACTATTGTTATATTAATTTACTAATTTGTTCTTAAATTAATCATACCTATTTTATCAATAATTGGGAAATCTATCAACAATCTATGCCTAACAAGTAATCGTAAAAAATAATCTGTTTTAAAAAGTCACATCAAAATAATAATACATATTTTATTAAAAACTGTCCTTTACCTACTTCGTTAGGAAATATTTTTTACTCTATTACATTTCATAATATCAAGTCAAAACAATAAGTGCACCCAACTGGTTTTATTTATCTGGCGTAGGTCTCTACCACTTTTCTGAATTACTGTGTCGTGAAATTGAAATTTCTCGTTGCCATTCTTTCAACTACGTTTTTTTTAATTTTAGTTTCATTTGAGGTCTTGGAGAGAGATAGTTAAATCCATTTTTTTACTTCGACTGTTGCAAACTTCGTACTAAGTACTTATATATTTTTATGATCTCTCTTATTTACTCCTATTCTTCCGTGTTACCAAGAAATCTACATACTCACACACAAACACACACACACATATAATATACAAGAAAATGTGTGTGTACGCACACATTCACATGTATATAACAGTTTCATTAAACACTTTTTTTCATTTTAACTTGTAAAGTAATATAACTGTAGCCACCATTTCGTATATGTATTTAAACTGATACATATTGTCTTTATTTTGACGACCCGCGTGGCCGAGCAGATACCATACCGATCTAACGCGTCAGTGGGTCCCGGGTTCGATCCCCGGCCAGACAGGCTTTTGTATGATAAGTTTAGATTTCTGTTCTGGGTCTGGGTGTTTGTGTATTTGTCTTTGTGTGTCCATGGCACCCACGACACAGGAGAAAAACCTAGTGTGGGGAAAGCGTCTTTTTTTATTGGAATCCCAATAAATACCAGTCGTCCGAAAAGAATGCCTTTTCAATTTAACAAAACCATTTAGCACTAACGAAATGTTTTTACCTACACCTACACTGCAATCTACTTAATAACATGGCATTTCCGTCACTAACGTGACGGCTATATTTGGACCACGCGTCACGCAACGGCAAAGATTGTATCTACAATTGTATTATTAAACCGATACTACCTCTGACGTAATGAATAAGCAAGCTTGATTATATGAAAATATTTAATTTTCATAATAAAGCTTGCTAATGAACATCTGAAGCGGGTAGAACCCTTTGTGGTACCGTTGTGGTAGTAGTAAATGCGGTCCATCTGATGATAAGTGGTCACTGCCGCCTATGGACATATGTAATTCACTTCATATAGAACAGGGGTTCTATCTGAAGTCAACCACAGATGCGTTGCTACCTCCCATGACTAAGATGGTCGCCTTATGTACGAGTGAGCCGGCAACCACACCCTTCCAGCGAAACGTAAGAGCTGCTTTAAGCTAAATGTAAAACAAGTCATGCCCAAAAATGGTTGCCTATAGCAAAAGCGCTGGTGTTTTCAATTGAAGGATTGATTGAGTAGTATAGCAGAAATACTTGTTCATGCTGTTAAAACGTGCACACCCGAGAGTTCTCCGAAAAAAGAGTTTTCAAAGGTGTGTAAAGTCTACTATTTAGCACTTAGCCTGCATAGCCGATTATGAGTCTAGCAGTGGGACAATATTGGGTTGATGAGAGCTGGCTAGGCTCTAACTTCGGCCTTCCAACATAAGGCTAAAATTAATGTAATTGAAAAAAAATGATAAATTTGAAATATACTTGTCGAAAACTAATTTTATTTGACATTTACTGTTACTAATGGGTTCATTGATTCACATGTGACATTTAAAGGTCACAACAATCATAAAAAATATTTAAGGAAAGACCTTAAACTCCTATTTATCACACGAAAAACTGAGCGTAATTTCCATATTTAAATTTCAAAATGTTTGAGCTAAAGCAAGCAGTTTTTTCACCGACACGTTCCACGAATGAGAATAAAGAAAAGTACAAGTATCCGCTTTTGTTTATTTTTGCCTCAGTCTTGTCTCGGGGTACAACTGAGGTACTTTTCATTAAGCAACTTTCTTAAAAAGCACGCTCGACTGATTAAAATTCATCCTATTGTTTCCACTTTTCTCTCGGCGTTTAGCTCCTTGGTTTTATAATTGAGACCGTTTAATTTGTAAACGTTGCGAAGATAAGTTTTAAGTTTCCTTTAGTCTTTACGGACAGTAAGGCTTAGGACCTTGGCTCAGTTAGCAAAAATGCAAACTGGAATGAGATTTCTTCGAAGATATTGCGCTAACCGTAAGATTATGTGGCCTACAATGTATATAAGTATTTCTTAGTGAAGAAATTTTTTAATTGTAAAAAGTTAGTATACTTTAAAATATATGGAAATTTATGTCGATCCGCAGATTACTATTTAGTTAAGATAGTTATTTAAAAATTGTTCAATAAAAAGAAAAAACAACATTTATTAAATTGTTGTACGACCGACAGTTCGTTGTGAATCGCTTCGACTAAACATTCGATCCACACCTATCCACAGAAGACTGGTCAATATTCAAAACTAGAAAACTGTTAGATAAATGGATAACGACTGGAATAAATGTGCATCACCGTGTACTAAACTATTTGATCGATATAACTATTGTAATGCATAAGGCTAAACGTTACCGTTGGAGATATTGATATAATATAATTATTATCCGACAACCAAAAGTCGTGGCATCATTCGTATATTCATTCATGGTGCGACGTGTTTCACCTGTAATTTGATTTTGTGAAATTCCGTTTTGTTTCTCTCTGGGTCGATACGCTAGCCCACGTACAGTGCCTTTCATAAAATGATATTCTATAAAACAAATCTTCTCGAAAAAACTATTAAAGTCCCGTGTAATAGAGTGTACCGGTCTGACACGCAAGGTTCGCGGATACGATTCCCGGACAGACAGACTAAATGATAAATTCAGATGTCTGTTCTGGTATGTCTTTGTGTGTGTACATGGAACTCATGAACCTTTTTTAATGGATTCCAAATATCCTAGCGTGTATTTTAATAAGCGTTAAGTGTTTTTGTTATTCATACATGTATTGCTCATAGCCCATCAGTTACAAAGAGGTTCAAAGTTTTTGATATTAGATTGAAGTACAAATCAGTAACCAATCTACCTAATGGCCAGTGGTCACTGTCCTCTGGTATCTGTAATTTGCTAAATACCTTTGGGAGTTTTGCATGAGGTCAGCATGCATTGCTACTCTTGAGAGTAAAGCTGAAAAGAACCGTGTGGGTGTTCACCGTTAGGCGTCCTCAGCTACATCAAAATTTAGCTATTCCGATCTGATGGTAGCCTAAGGATTGTAAAGGACAATTTGTAATAATTTTTGTAAACAAAATAAAGACATTTCATTTCTTTTCTGTGGAAGTAATGACGATTACCATGCCTGCTTAATTTTTCAAAAATATTTGTTATAAATTAAATATTATTTAACAATGACAAAACATCGTAAGTACTTGAGTAAACTGAAGTAAATATGTCTCAGTAATGACAAAATCTAAAAGCACACAGAATTGAAAAAGGAAATACTGAAAATTGAATCAAAATGATCATAAATTATGCAAGGTTACGTCACTATATCAACAAGTGTTCCAGTCCCGAATCATAAACAGGAACAGGCGAGCATTATTCATGCGTCCCATATAATTTTCGGGACCGAAACATATTTAGACATTTTTCACGCCGACATACAAAAAGCGAGTGAAATATATTCCGCAAATATCTACTTAACACAATTATGATTGCTGTACAACGTATCCTATTATATAAATCCTCTGGGAGAAAATATCACGAACATCGAATATCCGGCTGTTTGTTTGCGAATTTGTAGGTTTAGTGAAATGAGGCAAATCCTCATTTCACCTCTGTTTATTTGCGAACGATAACAAGTACCTACATCTACGTAGTAATATGTATTATAGAAGCAGCAAATAAGCGTGCGATCCGCTTAATGTTATATTTAAAAAGAGGTGACCAGTCTTAGTAGTCGAGAGTAATTATGATTGGCAAGCAATTGGAAAACCAAGCCATTTATGTTTGATTTCATGTGGAGTCCTTATTTTATATCAAGTCGCTTACAAACCATATGCAGTGGAAACCACTTACCATCAGGTGGACAGCATGCTCGTTTACTACTTTAATTCCAAAAAAATGCAGCTGTTACCTTACTCGGATATTTGTAAACAAACTCATAGCTAGCCATAATAAGCGTGTTGGTGGTTTCTCCAGAGTCGAATCATGAAGGGTTCAACCATCCACTTCGGTTCGGAAGATCGGAAGAACGGAAAATCTTCACAATTTTTGATCCTTACTGTAGGGTAACAACTGTAGGGTAACAATGGCTTTTTTCTCAACAATATAATATTTTAATTTATTTAGTTTTGCCAATTGGTGGTGATAGTGTAGTGATGCTCTCCATTTAGTTTCGAACTTAAACCACTTTCTACGAAAAAAAAACTCTTACATACCTTACTACGATCACAACTAGTAGGACTATCTGGTTTTACTTTCCTTTATTACCTTATATATTACATATAGGTACATACATGGCCTAGTTACCTTTAAAATCTGAATAGATAATCTGAGAAAACATAACTCAATATTTCAGTACCCTATTTTTAAATCCTTTTAGTATAATCTTGTTTGAAGTAGTAAGGCAAGAGATTATTTGTCACGTGTGTACTGAAACGAGTTATTTTCAACAATAAACTTACTGTCACAATCTGTCAGTGCACTACAAGTGGGCGAAGGTTGTTACTATGTTACCTATAGTTTCAAATGTACCACATTTGAAGCAACAATCCTTGCAGTTTGAATGTGGATGTAATATCTGAAGCGGTCGATGCGCGCCACTCATAGAGAGCTGTAACCAACTTTCCATGCATCCATCTGGTAGCCTTTCGAGGTCCAATGCTAGACATAGGCCTCCTAAAAACGGCGCTACTCCAACCAGCCATTTTCCTTCTGAATCCAACGGTTTCTCGCTGTCTTCTTCAGGTCATCGGTCCACCTAGTCGGAGGTCGACCTATGCTGCTTTACACATGCGTTACTTCTCCTCCTGGTTAGAATGATCGGATGTGTGAGACGGCAAGCACACACTTCCACATAATCGACAAAACTGTTTTATGCTATAATATAAGAAGTACGTGTGGCGGTGGAAACTTTCTGATTGAACCATTTGTTTTACCACCTACGATATATTAGATTTAAGGGAGTTCGTGAGTTGAATAGCTCTCCCCTGAATCTAACACTGCGTGAATAGTGATCTGAGTAGTGGTGTATATTTTTGAAAAACGCAGTCTATATACTGCATATCTATACTTATTATTATTACAAAACTGAATAGTTTGTTTGTTTGGTTGAACGCGATAATCTCAGGAACCACTGGTTCGAATTGAAAAAAATGTTTTGTGTCGAATAGACTGTTTATTTAGGAAAGCTAAAGGCTATATCAGCACGAATGCAACACTATATGGGCAGTGATAGCCTAATTGTTGAAATTCGGCCTCTCAATCGAGGATCCGGGGTTCAAATCCCAGGCACGCACCACTGATTTTTCTGAAATTACGTGCGTATTAGAATTCAATTATCACTGCTTTACGGTGAAGGAAAACATCGTGATCAAACCTGCACGTCACAGAGTTCTCATAAAAAAAGGAGTGCTCAAAGGTGTGTGAAGTCTGCCAATTCGCACTTGGCCAGCGCGGTGGACTATGGCCTAAAACTCTCTC
>DWNE01008756.1:0-11333 GCA_018249875.1 Cecropterus toxeus | reverse complement strand
CAATAATATGAGTGTTTTTTTTAATATTCATGTTGCATTGTGCAGTAGTGTTGAAATACTACCAAAATCTGAAAAAAAAATGCATAAAAAAATGAAAAAACCGAGAAAAAAGCGATGCAAAATTCCAACGCCATAAGCACCAGAATCGTGTCAGGAATCAATATTTATAATATTCGGTATGCTGTCATTTACATCCTGTATATATTATAAGGAAAAACTTACAAGTTATAAAAGAATTGACGGAGCTGCTATTCCTAAAGTTCCTTAGAAGAGGTTCCTCAGTCAGAGAATCTGCTAAACTATTGAAGTTCTCCTGTATGCTCGGCAGCAACTCCGCCATGTCTGAAAAACTATCTAACACTTTTTCGCCTTCTGGTTGAGAGAGGTTCGACGCTATGAAGAGCTGCGTTAACACTGTATTTTTGACCTGGAAATTTAAGCATAATACCTTATAAACAACGGTCATTTGCAAGTCGGACTTGTGAACTAAGGGTTCTGTACTATTATGTATAAAGAAACGGCAAAAAATCACATTAGTTGTATGAGAAATTAATAATCAAAATGGGGCTCCCTTTGATTATTTATTTTATTCTATTTTTAGCGTTGGTTGTCGAGAGATTAACAGCGGACTCTTAGTATTAGGGTCCCGTTTGTAGGGTTTCATATTATTCTTTGGGTACGTTGAATTCATTCATTCTAAATTTCGCGACGTTGAATCCCGTGTGTGTATTTTTTATATTACGGAGATATAATTGGAAATGCATTAGTACATTGGACAGAATTGGCAAGAATTCTTTAGCTTTCTTCAGATAGAATTTGAGAATAACTTGAAGTTAGTAATACATTGTTTACAAACCTTAATTTATCAAACAATATATTCTTAAACAACGTCAGTGCTAAAGTAAAAGTAAAACTCTTAAATCACAAACCTTTTCCAGAATAAAGGAAAAATTAATATTCTGGGATAAAACTGCCACCAACTCCTTCGCTTGGTCTTCGGGAATCCCGCAGAACTGCTCCGCCACGGCTCCATAGATATCGTCCAAGGTCACCACGTCCACATTGCCGGGTAGCAGGATAGTAGCCATGCTGTCTAGTTGGCACACGAAGTTCTCGATATGATAGACGCCGTCTTTTGGAGCGAAGACCTGGAATTCAAGATCAGCCGTGCAGTTGAGTCTATGTTTTAAATTAAAAATTCAGTAACATCTTTTTGTTAAAACATTAGAAAGTTCTGGAATAAAGTAATTGACCATGATATGGCTTTATCACTAGCTATACTTTAACCTTCGTTTATTTTACTTTGGTCTCAAATTAATTTCTTTTAATTAATTCATGGACTGATAACCAGAAGATGGCTAGGAACTTGATCAAGAAGACCCCTAGCAAAATGAAATAATCGTTTCTTATCGTGATTAAGGGAGCAAACGAGCATGCGGCCGATGTACATCAGTAAGCAACTTCATATGAGACAGGGGTCCTATCTGAAGTCGATCACAGATGCGTTGCTACTCACGAGGACTAAGATGGTCGCCTCATAAATAAGTGGGCCGGCGATTACACCCTTCCACCTAACGAAAGATTTGCTTCACGCTAAAAATAGGGGCGGCGGTGGTACCGCCACGGTTCTACTAGCTTTGAAGTGTTAAACTTACAGGTGTAAGCATGATTTGGCCAGCATGGATACGCGGTGCGGCGATGGACCAGAAGTTGGTGTTGTTGATGCCCAGCTCGCTGAGCGTGACTTCGAATTGTTCCGAGTAAGGAAACAGTTCAGATACTTCCACTAAAAAAATAAAAAATCGGATTGAAACATGCGGAATATAAGGTTATGTTAACATATTTTAGTGTGCGCAGCTTTGTGTGTAAGTTTATATATTACACTTACTTATATATTTACACGTAGAAATTCTTTAAAGTATATTGAATATGCGTAAAGAGTTTTAAATTAACATGTTTACGTCATAATGCAATCATACATGGACGCGATCACACACATAAATGCACACACAATTACAGATGCACATATACCATATAAAGTGCACAGTAATGAATGGCATGCCTTATATGATATTGGTCAATTTCGTTATTTCTAGTAGTAGATTTAATATGCATGACTGAAAAATTTGTCCACTAAAAGGTCCTTTTGTTTCAAGATTTTTTCTCGCTTCATCTGAGGGGATTCCCCTAAACCCTCCTCCCCATATATACGCTATAATGCCCCCCATGATATATACTTTAAGTATAATGATTTAGATTGTATCCCGCATTTTACATTTAATTATTGATAACAGAACCCACCCTTAAGATCCTCTTCCAGCAAGTAATTCTTGTATTGTCTGAGAATGATGAGCCCTGATGTTAGTGCGTTCAAATCATACTCTAGAGGCGTGCCTGCAAGAATTGGTTGTAACTGTTGCAAAATTCCTCGTAAACTGAAAAAAAATACAATCAAAAATTAAGTACATTTGAATAAGTTCTCTTCTTCGCGACAATTTTTAGTACACATGAACTTAGAGCAGATTTATATAACAGTAGAAACAAATAAAATGTTAGATTTAATCAACAAGACATTGACGAATTATTCTCTGTTTGGGTTTTTATTCACTGGTCTTTGCGAGTGCTTATAGCGACATGAAATCTTGGTGTAAGATCTGTGAATATGAAAGGGTATTTATGTCAGATACTTTAATGACCTGTAATTCACTGAGTTTAACTTATATAAAAACTAGCTATAACGACAGACTTTGTTCTGTCTTAACTACGAATCTTGAATTGTAATAAGTAAAACTAACAACTATGTTAAACACTGAAAAGGTTAGGTTTTGTTGTTTTTTTCAGGAAAAATCTGGATAAAACATATATTGTAGATGTCAAAAAGAAAACTTTCAACGAAAATTGGTTTGAACAAGATACGGTTGACAGTTTTTGAGATATAGCATTTTTTCAAAAACCGAATAACATAACTTTCTATTCTATTTTACACAAACAAACTTATGTTGCTTGGCTTGCGAGTCCGACTCGCACTTGGCCAGTTTATTTTTATAACCATCTCCTGACAGTAACAAATGCAACAAAAGAGGAATTAGCGAAATCCGTCCAGCCGTTATAGGGATTCATTTTTATGTATATTGATCTTTACTGACCTTAATTTTTTATATCGGAACTTTACTGACCTATATTTTTATAACATAATCTTCACTCACCTATAGGTTATACTATCCAACGATTCATCCATTAACAACTGCATAGCTAGATTCAGTGAGGGAGCCAGTTCGCCATTGACCACACCTTCCAGATCTGCCCTGCTCACCACTCCTAGGATCCTCGCTGTATCTCCAAGCAGCTGCTCTTCGTGTTCCAAGATATCGGAGATGAAGTTGAACTGCCAGAACTCCTCTTGTTGAAGTTTGCGCAGCTGGAATACGATCAATTAAATTGATTTTGAATCAAAATGTTATTTTTAATGATGACATAGGTGTCATTTTATAAACGGTAAAATTTAATAATTTCGCAAACATAAAATGATGTTGCCTCCCATGTGCATGGATTGCGTGCAAAACGGCTGAATCGAATTTGTTGCAACTTTGCGCTAACGTAGAGTTACAAGTTTACCAGGATTTTCTCGTATGAATCGTAACCGTAAATGAATATAGCAAAAATTTAATCTTAATATTTAACACTTTATAAAGATTCATATTTTCTAAATAAATCTAAATTTATAGTTATAAGTCACTTACATCCTCCATGATTAATGTTTTGTTGAAGCTGTTGTTGATTGTCGTCATAATGTCGGCACAGTTGTGATTCTGACATATTTCAGGCCAGTCGAACTGCTTTAACTTTATATGGTCAATGGTAGGTCTTAGATCCCTGACCTAAAAATAAAGCATCCATACATTAAAACACGCACACACACACGCACGCTTTCTACACTCATAGCCCCACACTAGGATTTTCTCCTGTTTCGTGGGTGCCATGGACACACAAACACGAATACACAAACATCCAGACCCATATTTCTGTCTGGCCGGGAATCGAACCCGGGACCCACTGCGCGTCAGACCAGTATGGTGACCGCTCGGCTACGCGGGTCGTCAAACCTCCTCACCTCACCTTACCTACATTTAAATAATAAATTATATAGGGTGTCACAAAATTACTGCAACATTTGAATTAAAAAGAGAACACAGATTTTAGTCGTTTGAATGTTATTTTTTTATGAAATTAAAAAGTGCATAGCATAGGGTTGTTTATGGAATAACAAATAACAATGATTTCAAATAACCCCATAAAAAGGAATCTAATGTTGTTAATTACAAGATCTAATGGGCCAATTTTGATCACCGAAAGGACGACCTGGAAATGTGTTATGCAATAATTAAATTGTTCCACGGGATTTTCTAATTGTTTCATTTTTCAACTAATAAGATTAGTTGAAAAACGACAGTTGGCGAAGTTTTCCAACTGTTAAGAACACTGTTCCGACCATATTTTGTATGCAATTTACAAATCAGAGGGTGGATTTGATTTCGAAACTCGGCCCCATGATTGAGTTGATCAAAAACAACTCTCAGATGACTGATTACCACGTACCTTTACCAAATAATTGTGCTTATTGACATCTGAAACCAACTCAGAATAGATGTGGATCGTTATTTTTAGTTTACGCGGAGGTAATCTTCCAAAAACACTTAATCTCTTGGGGATGTATCGTGTTTTTTCGGATTTTTTCCTCCTAAAAATGCGTTTTAGTAAGTAGAATTCGTGGCTAAGAGATTTTTATAATTTATTTACCAGGTGGTAGATGAATCTACCATCCGCTCCCAGTTAAACTATCCTGATGGATCCAAATATTTTGACAGAAGAGTTAACACCGACACGCCTATATCTCTAGCGTCTCGATGGAAGAATGGTGTTGTCGATTTACTTATACTTATTACTTCCTCGAATGTAGCAACTCATCGGTGATCGACTGCAGATGTTCATCGGCGGCAGTAACCGCAAACCAGGTGGAGGTTTTTTTACTATACTTTCCAAAACAATTGAAGTAGACATAATAATCGACCCATATAGTAAAAATCAAAGTAACGCATGCCTGTACATCGTATTATATTTAATGAATGGAAAATGTATCTATATCCCATATCCTGTCTATCGTTAAGGCGTTACCTTAAGATTTATTAATTTTATTAAAATCCATCCGTTGTATCAAAACTTATTACGTTTCGTGGTTGTTAATTTTTAACAGTGCATGAAAGCAGGCGTACTTTCATTATTTGCAAGTTTAAAAAAAAAAACTGAATAGATGCACCTAGGATTTGAACCTAAATCCCCAGCTTGGAAGGCCAATGTTCCACCACTACGTTATCACAACTATCTGCTTATTATTTAAGTTTTAATAATAGTAGATATTGAGCCGTTAAACCAATTATATTGAACGATACAGATCGTCGATTGTTCCATCAGAATTAAATTCTTAATACGAAGAGACAGGGAATTAACAAAAGCAATCAGATGTCGAATATAATTGAGCATTGCCTTTAATCTAACAGATTTATTATTAAACGTTAATTACAGTAGTAGGAAGCGTATTGATGTTTGAAATAAATTGATATAAAAAATGTTTTTAAAAACAAGCTTTTTTCCGTACTGTATTGAATTCTAAAAATTAAGCTCTTTCTTAAATTAATTGGATGGGTTAGACCAAAATATGCATTCCACCATTTCGTTGCGGCGGCCATTTTGGAATTACAACAATATTGATTATAAATAATTGCATTGTCATCAGAACATAATGTGTATTCCAAATTTCAGCTCAATCGGACAATGAGAAGAGGGTTAAATTCAGCTTGCAAGATTTGACCCAAACATACATACGAACATTGCAAGTTGAATAAAAGCTTTTAATAAAATGTGATTTAAATATTATTCAATTAATTGTTTTATTGAACTAATTGTTATTGTTTTGACATAAATGTAGATGTCATTACTGGTGTTTATTTGAACATGGGGTTGCTTATAATGTTAAAGTGTTACGACTTACGACAGTACTAAGACACAAATCTTATCGGAATATCAGAGCAAAAGCTAAATTTTGATATTTCTGCTGGATCCTTTGTAAACAATTCAAGATCATTTGTATTCAACCTTGTATAACATCTTTTAGGGTATAGTTGTATACTAAGTTCACTATTAAATCAAAATAAAAGTTACTAGGAATGTGAAATTTTATTAGTCAGTCGGTAATTATTAATATTTTTTTTTAGAAGTCGAGCTTTTTTTTTTTAATTTTCAAACCTCAATACAAAAGTTGCACACATCGTGCGTTTTTATTTAAACAGTTAAAAACGCTCCCGATTAAATACACTTCGAAATGAAAACACGCTTTCAAATTTATACACCCTTTTAAAAGCGTCCATGCCACACATATACACACATCAAACTTTAACACTTCCTTTTTAATCTTTTTAGGGTTCCGTAGACAAAAGGTAAAACGGAAACCTATACAACTACCTATAACCTACCTATAACTCTACTACAACTTCACTGTCCGTCTATCCGTTTGTCTATCACCAGGCTGTATCTTCTGAACCGTGATAGCTAGACATTGTACAGATTGATTTTTTTTTGCAGATAATGTATTTCAAGTGCCGCTGTAACAAGAAATAAAAGCAGAATATAAATATTTAAGGGGGGCTCTCATACAACAAACGTGGTTTTTTGCCGTTTTTTATAGATAATGGTACAGAACCCTATGTGCGCGACTCCGACTCGCTCTTGACCGATTTTATTACACACGCGGGCACACATATACATTCAAAACCATAACTACCCAGCAAGAGTGCTGGGTATTTATGATTATTTATGGGACTGATTTCTTGAATCTGAACTCGATCTGTTTGTTGTAAGTTATTGAAAAGTTAGTTACTTTGCAGACAGCCCTGAATGTAAAATTAGATCAAGGTTACCACAATTTTGCAGCGTTATTAAGATGGTGAGTATACTCAATTATACTTCAATTAGTTACTAGGATCAAGTCAATCAATTCATAATTATATAATTATGCAATTTCGACGAAATTGCTGGATTGACTTTGAAAAGAGTTAAGAGATTATTAGCTTTCAAACGGCTGGTCAGATTTTCTTAAGAAATGATTAAAACGCGATTAGTCGAGCTTTCAATAAAAAAGTCATTCCACTAAAAAAAAACGGTCCGCCCGTTTAAGAGCTACGGTTCCACAGGCTTATACACATATACGCACAGACACACGTACCTAACACGTACATACGTAAAACATATAACACCCCTTTATCACTTCAATATACTTAAGTTTCCTCACGAAGTTTCTATTTTTTGTAAAATTAATGATACTTCAAATAGGATAAAATTCAGAAAAAGTTCCAATACTTTCATTAAATTAACTTAATTAAATAAATCATTAAGTCCCATATCCCACTTGAATACACGGAATCGTGTGAAACATTCCATCTATTGCACTAAGATAATTTTATCTTTCCTTCTAATCTTGTAGGTAACTTTGTTTATCACCTTGCACTGCAATCCAGCTTCATTGAATGTCAACGAGACGGCACGTTCGTTAGTGATGTGACACGAACCGTATCGACATCGATCTACAAGCTCCACTACTCGCCTCGTACTCGTAATTCATTAGTCACAAGTTAACCCGTCGAAATTGTTAAGTTTGTCTCTCATTCTCGTTCGAAGTAAATTCAGTTGCAAGACTGGATACGATTCTTCGTTATTCTTAGCTGTTTTGTTTATATTGCCATTTGTCTCTCTACTGTTATGTAATTATCTTTTAGTACATGTGAAATGTAAAATAAACATTGAAACACGTTAGTCTCATACATAGTTTTGTCATGATTGTTATAATATGAGAATCCTAGATTTCATCAAACTGATGTCTGTTTTATTATTTTGTATGTATTTATATTCAAAATGTTAAAACATTTTACAAATAAAATTAGAAAGTAACAAGTCGGTAACCTCCTATGTAACTACTTATTATATGTTACGTGTGCTCACGATACGTGGTTTTGGATTTCTTTCCGTCAAAGAGGAGCACTAGTCTACATCATAGTGAATAATTAAAATGTATCAATTCCTCGATAATATTATCTTAAAATTCCTATACATCACCGCTTACAATTTTTTCAAGCAATTCTGTACGTCGTTATTCCGTTATTTAAATTTACATTTTTCATTTTTTAACTTTAATAACTTTGTACTAGTTTTCGATATTCTGTCTCATTAAAAGTGGATAGGAATCGATACGTTCATTAGTGATGGGACACTGCAATCTGACAGAATCACTAGCTGCCTCGTGTAACTTGAGATTCATTAGACACATTTGCTTCACCTGTGCAATAAATTAAATTTCCATTAAGCAACGTATTTCTATTTGACGTGATGTATTTGTGAAATTGTGTGTCTTTCAATTTTTTAAGTATCGATGTATTATATTCAAGTTTTCTGTATTTGAATTATATCCTAATGAAATAGAAACATATTACGGTGTGATGTACAAGTAAAATCTTGACTCAATGCATTGGAGAGGCAAATGGGCCATGGTCCCGATCGGCACGGTTTCGGTTCGATCTGATCGGTTTTGGAAGGCGGCAAAGTTTTGTTTTGTTTTTATAATACATAAAGGTTTTTTGTAGAAATAACTCCGAGACTCAACTTTTGCCACCGGCGCAACATTTAGAGGGCGGCAGAATATTTAGATTTGACGATCTTTTTTTTGGTCGACAGCAAATTCCACTTCGGTCACGAGAAGTGACACACTAACTACCAATTCATTAAACATTAGATATTGACTGTCATCTATTGGAATATTCATCACCACGTGGAATTGGAGTCCTAACTAATGTCTACTAATAAATCTGAATACGCTTGTATCTCTGAGCAATAGGTTGCACAGCCTGTAGCAACCATTTCTGTATTACTACGGCTTTTAAAGCAGGACATAATATAGCTTCACTTGGTTGTCATGAGCAGTGATAGCCTAATTATTAAGCGGCCTCTCAATCGAGGGTCCGAAATTCGAATCCTAGGCTTTGATTTAATTATCACTACTTAACAGTGAAGGAAAACATCGTGAGAAAACCTGCAGATCTGAGAGTTCCCTAAAAAAAAGAAGTTCTCAAAGGTGTGTGAAGTCTACCAATTCGCACTTGGCCAGCGCGGTGGTCTATGGCCTAAAACCTATAATACCCATACATAAATGAGGCGACCATCTTAGTCCTTGGGAGTAGCAATGCATCTGTGATCTACTCCATATAGAACCCCTGTTCTATATGAAGTTGCTTACATATGTATATGGGCGGCAGTAACCACTTATCATCAGGTGGACTGCATGCTTGTTTTCTACTTCAATGTAATAGAAATCAATAAAAAAAGACATAAATATGTATATTATCTTGTAGCATAGAATTTGTAAGCAATTTTAAGGTAAAATCTGTTCTATTTACGTGTCTAGATAAATTAACCAAGACGTCAAACATACGTATTGCAATCCTCATTAAGTGTCAACGGAGGTGCCGGATACGTGTACGTACACGCCTCGTTAAGAGCCTACAAATGCAGTAAGGCTGCAATTCGTTAGTGATGTGACTCGACTCGGGAACAACGTTCGATTCGCCTCACAAGACTAGTGTTGTTGTTTTAACGATGATTTATTTATCGTTGAGCGTAGTATATATTGTTTTGAGAGAAATTACATAGAGTATATTACATTTGGCATCATAAAGTATATTCAGGAATAACACCAATAAAAATACCAAATCTGCCAAAAATAAACAAATCGAGAAAAAATTACATTGTTTAACTTTGATATCATGTCAGTAAGCAAAAAAAACGGAAATAAAGTTTTAAATCATATAGAGTGTCTTAGCAAAAACCAACAATGCATATTTCATTTTCCAACCAGTTTTATTTCTGAATTGAAGTACTCAGTACTTTTTATACCTCCCTACTTATAAATACTTGAAGTAGAACAAATATAATGAATACATCTCATAGAGAAGCAAGTGAAAATTAAATATCAACGATAGACAGTATCTTGCAATAGGTGTCTCATTACGTAACGGAAAGCAACACGACACGTGTACAGCTCGTTAGTGAAGCGACCTGAAGCGAGACATCGATCTACAAGCTTCAATACACAGCACAGCTTGAAATTCCAAACTCATTTAGATTCAGCGATGAGGTTTCATTGTATTACATTGCATGCAATGATATGACTTTTATTACATGCGAATGCAATAATGTGGTAGGTAAAACAATGGTAATCGATAACTAATATATGTTTAGTTTGCTATTTATGTTTGTTATCTTGCAATAGGTGTGTCATTATGCTACAGGAAGCAATACGACACGTGTACAGCTCGTTAGTGAAGCGACCTGAAGCGAGACATCGATCTGCAAGCTTCAATATACAGCACGGCTTAAAATTCCAAACTCATTTAGATTTAGTGATGTGGTTTTATTGTATTACATTGCATGCAATGATATAACTAGTATTATATTAGTTAAGATAGTTAAAACAATGGTAATCGAAAAGTAATATATTTTTAGTTTGCCATTTATATTTATTAACTAGCAATAGGTGTCTCATTATGCTACGAAAAGCAATACGACACGTGTACAGCTCGTAAGTGAAGCGACCCGAAGCGAGACATCGATCAGCAAGCTTCAAAACACAGCACAGCTTGAAATTTCAAACTCATTTAGATTTAGCGATGTGGTTTTATTGTATTACATCGCATGCAATGATATGACTTGTTTTACATGCGAATGCAATAAAGTGGCAGTTAAAACAATAGTAATCAAAAAGTGATAAATATTTTGTTTGCTATTTTGTATATCCACTATCTTGGAATAGGTGTCTCATTAAGCTATACATGACACGTGTACAGCTCGTTAGTAAGGCGACCCGAAGCGAGACATCGATCTGCAAGCTTCAATACTCAGCACAGCTTGAAATTCATTAGTCGGCTGTGTTTATCTTCCACTCATTAAGATTCTATAATTAAGTTTTATTTACCTGCATAACTTGCGAAATACAACATTAATCGAGAAATGAACAAATAAAAAAATTTACAGTTTATTGCAAAATATTTTTGGAGTTTACTCCTTAAGAATCGTTTTTTTTAAATAAGGCGCCCGGTATGAGAAAAATATGAGGAGTAAAATCAACTGAACGAATGACCTCGTTACGTTTTTGGTATGAGTAGTGCAGCTAGATAGTGGGTAGTGTGTCTCACTCTTACTGATGACAAAACAACTTATAGTGGGGGTACGCTCTA
>DWNE01008755.1:0-11333 GCA_018249875.1 Cecropterus toxeus | reverse complement strand
TTGTGTATTCGTCTTTGTGTGTTCATGGCACCCACGACACAGGAGAAAATCCTAGTGTGGGGCTGTGAGTGTAGAAACCGTGTGTGTTTAAGCGTGTATTTATTAGAACTTTTCCATGTATTTGTTTTTTATTAAATCACAGATGGCCATGAATTATTTTAGGCATAAATATATCTTCACGTTTCACATAAGAAACTATAACATATGCCTCTAGAGAAAAAGGAAAGTCTAATTATAACCATTGACCAAATAAGATTATAAAGAAACTCAGACTTATAACCGTTTACACTAAGGGCACAGATATATTATGTAACTGCTTATATCTAAAATACTTTTATTTTCAGGATTTCATGTTCTTCGAGCATAACCAAAACTGATTGCATGAAGATTTATTTCTTTTTATACTCAAAATATGAATCTATTTTATATACGGGTTTGGAACTTTGGATCACTTTCCTTGAAAGAAAAAAATATTGAAGATGAATATGATGATATTAGCAACTGTAAAATAAGAGTTTCTCAACTGGACTTTCTCAATAACATTCAATGTTTCTCATTTATGATATGCATTTATTTGTTAAATTAAGCCACGCATCTTCATGGATCTAAGATAATTTAGTTTTTACTCTGTTTTATTTTGATTCTTATTTTCTATTATAGTTCTATTATAGTTTATGTTTTTTTTATGATATTGTTGATTGATGTTATAATCTATGGTAGATGTTAATGGTTTCCACCATTAATTTAATGCAATCTCATTTTTAAAAAAGTACCTTTTTTGTATTGTATATTTGTAAGCGTATTTTTGTACAGTGCAACCTCGATAAAACGTTGAAGAAGAGATTTAAGGGAACTAGAAAACATATTGTTATACCAAATGACTTATTACAATGAGGTTCGTTATAGAGAGGTTAGTTTAGCCTAAAATTCGTTTTAACAGGGTTAAAAAAAAATACCAAACTTTACGTCGGTTCTAATCTGCTTACCATGTTATTGCGAACGATTTTTACTATCATATCAACATTTTAATGAAAACATTGTGTTTTTATCTATAACTAGCTGACCCGGCAGACTTTGTACTGCCTCAATCGATAAATAAAAGACCTAAACTTTTGTATAAATTAATTTTAAAACAAACAAAACGTATTGAATAAAAAAGCATTTTTTTTAATGAAGCATTAAGTTTTATTATTATTTTCAACACATCTTGTTGCTTACTTAAAAACAGAGTTTTCCTGTAATACTGGCTATTTATAAGGTTTAAATTTTTATTAACAGACACACACTGTTATGATACAGTTTGTTAATCAATTTAAAGCTTTCTCATAAACTATAAACTTTTAGTTTTGTTTTGTGGTGCGTAAATAAACAAAGAAGACGGTTTAAACAAACGCGACATTAGATCCTCCAAAGCGCACGGGAAGACTATTTTCATAGATATGATTGAATTTGAACTTTATGCAGCGGTAATAAATTGTAAATTGACTCTTTGACGTTAGGAACATACCTAAATTGCTTAGACAACAGAGAGTGATTATAATTTAATATGAATTTTATTGAATAGCAATAAAGTTCAAATTGAATCTAGGAAACGTTTGTATGGGAAATAGAAAAGGGCTGTTTTTTGGGTTTTCTCGGAAATTATTAGATTTTTTCTCGCCTTTTAAACCTTCCCTAGACCTCCACGAACATTTCAAGACTAAGATAAGATAAATCCGTTCAGCCGTTCTCGAGTTTTAGTGAGACTAACGAACAGCAATTCATTTTTATATATATAGATTAATTTACAGATTTATCTTACGTTACAATTAGACTTGTCTGAAGAACCTGTCGAGACATGATTATATATTGTGGAATTAAGTGTAAATAACTGGTATGATTCGTTGTATGAAGGTTACAAGGTATCGACATTCGTTAGATAGAGATAAATATTACTTTCTATTCATATTTTTCAATGAAAACTCGCTATAAAAAGGGGTTTTCGCGTCGTTAATACATCGTAGTAACGCTGCGTTGGCGCAGCGCCCGTGTGGCCGGTTGTGCGTCAAAACCTTAGCGTTACGACGACGCAACGCAACGCAACGCGCCGTGTGGACTGGCTCTAAGGGATATCGAAAAAATCGTTGATTCGAGGCAATCGCTATATTGGGTCTTTACATTAAGGTTGCACTGTATATTTTAACTATCTACGTATAAATTTACTGTGTTATGTTTTGGTTTAACGCTGCATATTTGTTAACTTTAACAAATAAGTGGGAGACGAAACAATAACTCTATGTACTTACCAAAATTATGAAGTTATGGACTGCTTTGTGCCATTTAGTTTAAGTTTACTTTTTATGATTAATATACTCAATCAACTTAACATTTTTATAAGCATATACAATTTTATAAACATTTATTATTAAAATTTGTTGAACAAGATATTGTTAGTTATATATTAGTTTTAAAAGTAATAATCTTAAATACTGAATAAAGTTGATCTTACATTGAGATATGAGTCAACTAATACGCACGTTTCTACGGGTCCTATAAGCGTTATATTGATCGATTAAGAGTATCTGTACTGACGTTACTGAAGGTGAACGACACAGTTATCACCAGATCAGTTTCCTATTCCACAGCCTTGAGTATATAGACAAAGCAGGTACACTTTAGACAGGCCATGGTGTTTGATTAAAGTTTAATTTCCTCAAACATAGTAATCTTGCCAAAACCTCCCCTGAAATTTATACCACCACTCGTTAGGAAGCCGAGCTTCTCTCACAATATGATCTGATTTACCTGATGTTTTATTTTCTCACTCATGACGTACTTGCTAGTAAAAGTAAGTTCTCGTCGGTGTTGAAATTTAGAACTAGCAACCTAGCCTTTAACTAAACTGCGCGACTTAACTATCTTCATAAAGGAGATTCAGCCATAGCATTGTAATGAACTGACTGGCTTTGGCTAAAGCCTTTCGTAAGACATGACCATGTGACAAGAAATTTGCTGCGATGTTTACGTAATGTATACCAGCTACCTGCCAGAGTAGTAAGTAATAAATAGGCATATCTTATTGCTGTTATCTAATATTTCCTTATAAGTTTACTAAATTTACATAAAGGTTCATAAATGTGAATGTATTTTTGAACAATTATTTACTTCTTTTTACTTTTAATAACACTAATCTTATGACTGTTAAAATCCTAGATGTAGTTTCTTTATCTTAAATGGATATAGTGTACTTAAAGTATATGCACAATAAAATTATTTTAAGTCAATTATAAAATGTTTATCTATTAAAAAACTGTTTATACATTGTGTTTTTTATTCTACATTTTTGTAGACGGTAAAAGAAGTTATATCGTATTTTATTATGTCTGTTATTAGTAGATAGATTTAAATATGAGGATGTCATTTTTTCCGTTCTTCCTTTAATAAAAAAAAAGATATATTTACGCCTTTTAAGAAACTTGCCGTCTTCCAACATAGTTGTAGTAGCTTACAATGGAAGAACAAAGAGCCATTTTTTAATTTAATGAACATATGAGCGCAACAAAAAATGATTTGAAGGATTCTGAGGTAGCTGAACACATCCTCACTTCCAATTCTAGCCACTGGATAGAGTTGCACGAACCTCAGGTGATCTCCGCTGAAGGTTATTACTTTCTATGTTTAATAAGAGAAGCAATCGAAATCGGAAAACATCCTACGTATTAGGAACTTGAACTATCTTCTGTTAACCTGAAAGATTAACAGAAAAAAACGTTATTTTTCGTAAATTGTTAAGGTTTCGTGTTCAAAAAATGTTTATAACAATTTTTTAATTATTCCTTTATTAAAATATCTCAATCGTCTTCAGCTAGTAACGAATACGAACTTATTATTATTGTATACTGTTTATAATAAAATAGAGAAACGATCAACCAGATATTTCGAGACGTATTTATAACCGGAATACAAAACAAATCATAGAATGGTTATCATTTTTACATTTTTTTTATTATCAAGTTTGATGTGCACACTAAAAATTCCTGTAAATTAAAATTTCTAATTTCATACTTCAATTCCGAGTAGCAATGTGATTTAACTAGAGTTTGATATTTAATTACAAATTTATATATTCTGTAACATTTATAATACTACATTCTTTACTCTGTGACATGTGTCATTTTATTTTAGCCGCTTGTCAAATAACAAATTTAGCGACCAAGGACTGTCAAGGAGAAACAGTGTTGATTTTTTATAATCTTTACAATACTTGCAGTGAACAATTTAGTAAGTACCTATTTGTATACAATTTAAATTTGAATCTAAACAAAATCTCGTTTATTTATCGTTACCCTAAGGCTCGGGATACCATTATATTCATCATATCGTATTATAAATATAACGCCAGTACTCAAGCTTCGTGAATATTAATGTATATAAGCGTAAATAGGAAGTAGATCAAATCGTAAATTAAATTGGCATATAAGAGAATAAAATTATAAATATATCTTAATTTTGTATCAATTCATCGATGTACTTTAAATGAGAAATAAGATACTTGTTATTGTAATCACCGAGGCCGGCCATCATAAAAGCTTTCAAAAACATTGATTTACGAGCTATAAACACAAGAGTTTCTAAATATTTCTTTTCGTGATCCAGTTGCTTTTGTGCTTAAGAAATAACTTTATTTTATTATTAGAGAGTATATTATTTTCGTTGATATCCCGAGATATGTGCCGGAAGTATTCCAAAGCTTCAAACAGATAAACAGAATTTTTACTCCTTAAATATATACAATAAAAAACTTACGTAATGTAAATCTAATATTCTATGTAAAGTCTTAGATTCAAAGAGTGTCTTGAAGTTTCTCTTTTTTTAAAGTTGTTACATTAATCTGATGACAGTCCAGTGTGGTAATAAAAAAGTTAAATAACAATACATGTGAAATCAACATCCATATAGATTGTCTAATACTATAGTAATAATTAGTGAACCAGATTGTGAGTAACCACTCCCTTCAATGGAATCACATTCTATAAATAACCACTTATAAGATTGGATTAAGCTGAGATTTAAAATATTTCTCTTTTACCACACTTCAATTTGTAAATATTGGGTTTCAAACTAAAATCGATTACATCTAATCTGTAAAACCATTCTAAGTGTAGTGTAATTAATTTTATTTATATAACTTAAATTTGTATTTGTTTGGAGATAAGACAAGTTTACTTTCCAGCATTGATACGAGCTTAGAACAATTATTAATTTTGTAGTAACAATCTCTATATAACATTTTGTTTAATTATGTTTGGTTGTTACAGGACAAACATGTCACATAAACAAACTCCATATAGCCCTAATTTTCCACAAAGTCAGGGATATGCTCCACCAGCAGAAGGTCCTAAAAATGAGGAGAGTTACCCTTTGAATCCACAAGCTGGATATCCAGGCCCACCACATCCAATGCCTATGCCAACTACTGGGCCAGTGCTGCCACCTGGAGCCCAGCCACTGCCTGGCATGCAGCACGGCTTTCAACCTGGATTCCAGCCAGGATTTCAACCAGGTTTCCAGCCAGGATATCAGCCTGGATATACTCCTGGTTATCCACCCATGCCACAAGGATACCTCGCTCCTGTACTGCAGCAACCCATTCCTGGTATGTTTTACATTTAAATAATGTATTTTGAGGTAGTGCATGTATCTTTGGACCAGTGACCACTATTAGCGTCCATCTATTCACATGCAATGGAGCTAGTACTAATATGGCACAAGTTTAAATTTGTTGATTCGAGTACTACCTGAATGGATTATTTACTAAATTGTGCACCCATGTTAGTTTTAATGTTTGCCCTTAAAACCTTCATGGACAGAATGCCTCAAGACACTCATCTTGCAAAAAACATTACAACAGTACACCTGTCGACTGTTAACTTTCATTTGTATATAAGGAGTATGCCGCAATGAATTTTATTTTCTATACTAAGACAAGCAAGGGCATTTTATACCGTCACAGCAGATTAAATTTTTACTTTTTACTGTCATATCATGAGGTTAAAAAATAATTCAAGGCAATGTATGAAATTTTGTTATGACACAGCACGATTAGTCAGTGACGTCATAGTGTCCGTGAACATGTTAATGTAATAGATTTAACTAGATGTGTCTTTTTTATTGTATTAAAGTATCACCCTGCAATATACTGCTTTGTAATTGCTTGAACAGGTTCTGAAATTATACTTTTAATTCTCTCTTTAACTCCCTCTCTTTTCACATGGATGTTGTTGAATGTGACTAAGAGGCAAATTCAAAAAGAAGCGTAGCAGTGCCTTCCTCTCTGACAACATCTACTTCAGGCTTCAACATTGACAAGGCGTGGTGACTTTTAGTACAGACATATTTCCAGCAGTTGACTTGAAAACATGGATGTTTAGATTTTACATAAACATTTCATATACAGAACAATTGTTTCATTTTGAATTCTAGATGTGTGATTTGATTCTATATAAATTTGAAGAGCAATAAGTAACAGGTTCAATCCTGATAGACATTGAAAATGTCATAATGACCCATATGACTCATGAAATTTTATGGTGGGGTAAAAAGAATGGAAAGTATTATTTCTTCTAATTACTTTTTAAGTTTAGAACTCTTTATAGTATTTGGACTAAATTGCTGTCGATATGCTCATGTATCTATCTAATATTAAGGATCTTATGTGTTTTTGACTGGATTAAAATTGCGTTTAGTTAAGTATTAAGTTGGATGTTTATCTGTAATATTTACTCATTTTATTGACAATATTCTTGTCTTATTTGTGTCATTGAATACAGTTAACGACACCTTCCAGATAAGAGGTGTTTACTGTTCATGCACTAACAATTAGTCTGATAATAGCAATTCAGTTGATGGCAATACTTGGTGTAATTTAATTAATAATCAATTTGATGTCTAATTAAATAGAAGTGAAAGTGCTGTGCCTTCATAATTGTAAATAAAATATAATAAAATTAAAAACAGCATATACAATGCTAGAACAGAACTCAAAAGCCGATTATGACGTATTGTATGAAGACATTTTTCCCAGTAACAAAATAAACTATGAATATTCTAAGCTCAACAAACTAAAAAAGTACATACTTAAAAAGTGTTCACATGTTACATCAATTAAAAATAAAAGTGTCTATATTAAAACTTTGAGTGCATCCAGCATTAAACGATCTTTCAGAAAAATTTATACAGATATTTTTAAATCTCGTTATTCTGGTTACGAAAAAATGTTGTCAGAGGAAGAAAAAAGGTTTTTGTATTTGGATTATAGAGTGGTGGAGGGTATATAAATAATCAGAGTGTTTTGCTTTCGTAATGTGTTAATTGGACTTAAGATTATTTTTGTATGTATGTCTATAATTGTATGGGAGTAATCTATTTGTAAATACATATAACAAAAGCTGATAGTAAGTATGTCATTATAAATTTTAAATAAAATCCAATATAGTGCATTTTCTAATACGAGTATGACAATACCACTACCACAACTGTCAAATGTCTCTTGGATAATAAACATTTGGCAGTTATGGTATATTACTTATTATTATTATTTGACATATTGTACATCCACCCCATAAACTCTCCATACTTGGAGAGTTTATGGGGTGGATGGACTCTATAAATTTCCTGAAGATATTTATATTAAAAAAGCATCCACCCATCCAATAAAGACAATCATAATTGAATTGGTTAGTGTCCAAAAATATTTCAGGTTACGCTAAGTACCTAATGTACCTGTAAAAAAAATTTGGGGTAGATAGGAGTCTCAAACCTCAATGAAAGGCAGGTATGCTTGCATTAAGGTTTGAGAGGATGTGTTATGGGTTCAAGGATTAATGTATCATTTGTTTAAAATATGATATATTTTTTGTAGATACCTATTGTTTTATATTTAACAAATAAAATTGAATACTTATCTGTTTAAATTATGTTCAATATATGTTGAGGAATAGATGCACAAAGTCGATTCCTAACGAAACCTTTTTGCATGAATATATTAAAATATAAAATTTTAATATCCATATCACATATTTTTAATGTTTTAACCATTTAAACTAAACAAATTATTTATATGGATTTATTTATGAATAACACTATCATTGGTAACCCAAGTAATACGAATCGGCACGCGCAGATAATGTTGTATATATATAAAACAAACAAACATAAACCGAAAATAAAAGCATTTTGAAAATATATTCCAGGTGGTTGGATGGCTATACCGCAAGGACTCAGCAACTGTCCGCCCGGCTTGGAATACCTTTCTATGATTGATGAGCTCCTGGTACACCAGAAGGTGGAATTGTTGGAGTCTTTTGTAGGTTTCGAAACGAACAATAAATACACGATAAAGAACAATCTCGGCCAAAAGGTCTATTACGCAGTCGAGGAAAACGACTGTTGCACAAGGAACTGCTGTGGGCCGACGCGTCCGTTTGATTTGAAAGTTTTAGACAACTACCAGAAGGAGGTATTTACAGTTTAGAAGTTATTGTTTCTTATGGGAGGCGAGTTTACATATTTAAAAACTCTAATTTGGTTATGACACGAAACTATTAATATTTGGTCTTTGTTTGAGCAAATTTTGAATGCATCAACTCGATCTCAACATCGACGACCCAAAATTCAATGTGCAAGTTTCTGAAAGGATAAACATAGAATTGAACAATTACTCCTAAACTACACTAAATATGATTTTAATTGTAATGTAAATAAAATGAAAATTTCATTATCATACATTTTATATCCAGGTAGGAAGCAACCTTGAAGTTCAAATGACGGAAAATGGATACTGCCGCCTTTAGACATCTGTCACTAACCTTTATCAAATTAGAATCTCACTTGTTACACTTAAGGGATAACTTGGAACTCTTTGATATAATATTTCTCCCTCTCTTATGATCTCTTATCATATAATAACGATGCTTCCAGGTGATCCATATGAACAGACCACTCGCGTGCGACTCATGCTTCTGCCCGTGCTGGTTGCAAAGCATCGAAGTCACCGCCCCGCCCGGCACTCTCATCGGCTCCATCGAACAGGAGTGGTCCATCTTGAAGCCGTGCTACGTCGTCAAAGACTCGAATAACGAGGTCGTCCTTAGAATCAAGGGGCCGTTATTCACGTGCTCGATATGTGGCGAAGTTGATTTCAAGGTCAGTCCGTCTTTAATCGACTTCCAAAAGGAGGAAGTCAGGAGGTACTCAATTCGTCTGTTTTTTTTTTTTAATGAAAACTTCTAGCAGGGGACAACTTGAGGGTTTGTGCCGACCATTTCCGAAACTTACATTCGGGTTGTGTTTAGCTGTATGCGAGCATTTGCTTCGTACAAATTTCGTGTCCATTTGATCTTTAATATACCGAAAGGGCGCCTTCGACGACTTTACTTTTATATAGATACCTTATACTTTTAAAGTAATTTAAATATATTATTTCATGCACAAGTACTTTCACTTTAATATTCATCTCGTCCAAGTGCACTTAAAATCTTTAAATTCAAAATGGATTTTTGTGTACATTTCTTAAATCTAAAGAAGTTTCCATTTCAGTTTCGCGTTGTAGACCATATTCTATCGGTCACTATAAATTATGTACATGAATTATATATTTCTCATTTACATAAAGATTGTACCTCCTGATCTCCGCTAACAAAATGCATTGCGCAAGTGCCCGTTAGCACTATATATTTAATGATTATGTTATAATAGTTTTTGTAGACAAAAAGTAGTCACGGTTAATGAATTTTAACAGAACATTCTGTGAATATAGATGACTTCATTCGCCTCAAATAGCAATTATTAACGTAGGTCAAACACTGACTAGCCGAGTCAAGGTTAATAGCACATCGAAATACACGAAGATAAATTCTTAATGCATTAATGATATAGTATAGTTTTAATATGCAATACATATTGATTAGCAATATGTATACAATACATATTGCTAATCAATATGTATTGTATACATATTGCTATGAACTTAAGGTATCTAAAAAAACGTATGATGATTGGTTTTAATGACAAAGGCGAAATATATTTCATCACAGAAATAAATTATGATAATAATATAAATCTTACTTAATAATCAGGGATGTTATGGATATGAAATTTCGGATCAAGATCCGTAATTTTATATCGAATAACAATACGAACATAGCAATATTATTATTTCAATATACCGGTTCCGGATACGGTTACGGGTATGTAATTATATTTTAAGCAATTTTAAACGTAAAATACAAATGATAACAATTTTTTTTTTCTATATTATCACTTGGTATTCATATCATCAGTCGTACCAGTTATTATTATAGCTACATAATGAATTTTTCTTTCCATCATTCGTATTTTTTTTATTATAAGTTCTAAATTAACCTTATAATAAAAAAAATACGTATCATTTTAAGTTTAGCTTTTTGTCGGATACGGTCAGTGCCGGATTAGGCCAGCGCGAGGCCTTTAGCAAATTCTGTCAGGTAGCCCTCAGTTTGCTATAGGCTCTCAAGGTAAAGGTATTAAATACCTTACAACACTGTTACAAATAAACTTTTCTGGATTAAATATTGGCAAATTTAAAGATTACACTTACAATAGTTCTTTAAAGAATAGGTGTTGGCCCACGGGGTCCCTAGAGTCGCGGGGCCAGTAGCATTTGCTACTTTTGCAATCCTTTGCTAATCCGGCACTGGATACGGTTACGGATAAAATTTTATTTCGGATATCCGATAGTATTGGTTACCAAGCTCCATAACATCCCTAAATAATGAATGCCTTCGTAATGACTATAACGTAATAAAAAAATCATAACATGACTTTATGATTGTTAAAAAACATATATATTATGTTTAACAATTACAGATTTACTCGAAAGATGGTGAGAGAAAAGTTGGTAAAATAACGAAGCAGTGGTCGGGTATCGCCCGCGAGGCGTTCACAGATGCAGATTACTTCGGGATATCGTTCCCTATGGACCTTGACGTCAGGATTAAAGCGGTTTTGCTGGGCGCGTTGTTTCTCATCGTGAGTATACTAAAACTATTTGTAAAACTCTAATTTATTATGACATTCAGTTCCTTTTTCAAATGTGAGGATTAGCGCGGGTAAATTGAAATACCATTTAAGAAGAGCTCTTATTTTGAAAACACAAATGGATAAAAGTACTTTAAGTTTAATATCAAGTATAAACTACAGTCCTTTCCGGATCCTAATGAAAAAAAAACAGCCATTCAAAAGGTGGTAGAACCAATGTAGTTCGACCGGGGAAGGACCACCGCCACACCTATTTCTAGCGTGAAGCAGTTCTTGCG
>DWNE01008754.1:0-11333 GCA_018249875.1 Cecropterus toxeus | reverse complement strand
ATTTTCCAGCCACCCAGGTTTGACTGGTAGAGAATGCCATTAGGCATTAAGTCTGCCCTATTGTAACTTTTTATAAAGGTGCAATAAATAAATTGTTGAATAAAAAAATTCTATAGTGATTAAAAAATAAATACTTCTATATAATATTCTTTTGTGTTGTGTAGATATTGAACATTATTTAAGATGCTTTTCCCGTAGCCATCGTTGAAGGCGACTAAAGGGCCATGCTCTACTTTTTCGGAGAGTAAATGGTCGCAGATATGTTGCTGCCTATAAGAACTAAGTTTGAATAACTATGATTTCCTTTCCCTACAATCTAGGACAAAACAGGGCTTAATACTGCTATTATTAGGCAAACAATTATGTATACGAGGCATTCTAATTTTATTGTCAGGGTAGGAACTTATGCTTATGGTTTGATGACCCGCGTGGCGGATCGGTCACCATACCTGTCTGTCACGAATCGGGTTCCGGGTTCGATCCCCAGCCAGACAGACATCTGATGATGAATTTAGATTTTTGTTCTAAGTTTGGGTGTTTGTGGATTCGTCGTTGTGTGCCCATGGCACCCACAATGCAGGAGTAAATGCTAATGTGCTGTAATGTGAAAGCCTTTATAAACGTTTATAGCGGTGTGTACAACTTATAGGGGTACGAATTTAGTTTTGCGAATGAAAAATGAAAATAGGAACTATGACTTGAAATTACTAGATCATAAATGATGTCCTTTTCCAGTAACCACTTACCAAAATGTAGACCGCATTTACTGCTTACATTTCATAAAATAATATTTCAATACCATAAAAATACTCATAATATTTTTTTCTTTGTACGTACATTTGTATCGTGTCGTAACGTTTGTCGTATCGTGTCGTGAGTATTAAATACTGTACGCTTTTCTAAAACTAAGCGGCTGTAATGAGCCGTAAGCATTGTTTACTGAACTAGTTACCAAGTTCATTTTGTTACGCCTGTTTGCTACATATGCGAGGGTATTTTATAATTAACAAACTTCGCTACGATATTTTGATATTTAATAAACATATATATTTTTATAACAATATAGAGTTAGTATTATTAAGAGAGAACATTCCAATATTTTTTAAGATAAGAATCTTATTGACGACCCGCGTGGCGGAGCGGTCACCATACCGATCTGACGCGCAGTGGGTCCCGGGTTCGATCCCTGGCCAGATAGAAATATTAATGATGAGTTCAGATTTCGGTTCTGGCTCTGGGTGTGTGTGTATCGTCTTTGTGTGTCCATGGCACCCACGACACAGGAGAAAATCTTAGTGTGGGGCCACAAAGCATATTTTCAATCTGAGATGTGTTGCTTGCTCGAGGACTAAGTTGGAACGCCTCAGATAGATAATTATGTCTACCTCACCACACCCTTCAGATTAGGACACAGCAGCTACACTGTTGTTAGTAAGCAGAAATAGGTGTGGCGGCGCTGCTCCTGGAGTCGAACCACAAATAAATGTACCACCTTTAAAATATATATTTTGTTATTGTTTATTATTTAGTACAGTGACGAGCATAAATGTATGAATTGCACGTCAGCAAAAATATCTGTCCAAGAACAAGTTCAATAATATCTGTCTGCACGAGTGCAGCAAAAATATTTGACATTAACTGGTAGTAAATCAAGTGACATATAAATTATGTGATGAAAATGTATATCAAATAATTGTGACTACCGATATATGTGACTTCCATTTCTAGTTAATGTCAGATATTTTTGCTGCATTCGTGCGGACAGATATCATTCAACTCGTTCTTGGGACAGATATTTTTACTAACGTTTCCATATTCATTTACTAATGCTCGTGACTGTACAGTAATTAAATAAGCAATGACCGTAGAAGAAAACGAAAAAAGTAATATGGAAATGTTTTATGGACTCATGTTAATATATTACTATTTTCAAAAGGTAATATAAAGGTAATTCAAGGTATGAATATCCTAAGATGCCACCTATGAATATTAAAAATACATTAATCTTCCAGGCAAAACCGCATTTGCACCGAGTGGCGCGCATTTTAATACACTATTTGGGCAAAGTACATGTAACCTATAGATATTTACCTACGACACCTATTCTTTGTAATTATTATACTTGTTTTCTTATGAAATCAATAATAATAAACAAAAAACGGCCAAGTGCGAGACGGGCTCGCGCACGAAGGGTTTCGTACCATTATTTATACAAAACAAAACAAGTTTGTTGTATGGGACCTTCCTTAATTATTTATTCTATTCTGATTTTAGAATTTGTTGCTATAGCGGCAACAGGAATACTTAATCTGTAAAAAAAAAAACAGTCTGTCACGGTTCATGAGATACAGCTTGGTGACAGACAGACGGACAGACGAACAGACGGACAGCGAAGTCTTGGTAATAGGGTCCGTTTTTACGCATAGGGTACGGAACCCTAAAATATATTTATTTTCGCTACTTCCTACAAAATTTAATATTTGTTAACAGAAAATACGTACCTACATAAGGCTTCACTCCTTACTTTTTAGTAAATATTCTTTCATTCTTTCATTGACTTTCGATGTATATGTGAAACAACATACAAGCTAAAACTCGATAAACATATTTTTCTGAAAACACTATTTTTTTCGTATTAAATATAACCCTTCTATTGCTTTACTTGACTAAAAATACCTCTTTCGCGACATTTTGGACAAGAATACAACGAGCAAGCATTTGGTACACTAAAATAAATCATTGGGGTGCATAATATATAGCAGCTAATAGAATCCTTTCGGATGGAGATACAGATACAGTGGATTTACGATGGCACCGAATTTATAGGTGAATGTTTTATTGCAGGTAAATTTAGCTCTCATTTAAGTTTTAGGGTACACTGTACCCATTGAGGGTTAAAAGACTTCGGTTAAATAATAATGTCTGTAATTTTGTAACTCTTATTTTATAATAAGAGTTTTTTTTATTTAGAACTTAAAGTATAGCGTATAGCTACTATATTTTAAGTTCTTAATAGTAAAAAAAACTAAAATATTACGAAATTAATGTATAATTATTAGTTTATTTTTTTTCAGACACACCAACAGCATAACATTTTTTTTATAAATATGTAGTAGCAAACGAGCAAGCATCCCACCATATGGTAAGTGGTTACTGCCGCCCATGGACATTTGTAATTTTGTTTATGGTCGACTTCATATAGAACAGGGTTTCTATATGAAGTCGACCACAGATGCGTTGCTACTCCGGAGGACTGAGATGGTCGCCTCATATAAAAACCACACCCTTCCACCGAAACGCAAGAATTGCTTCACGTTAGAAATAGGTGTGGCGGTGGTACTTCCCCGGTGGAACTATATTGGTTCTACCACCTGTTAAACCACCTGATTAACTCCTATTCTTGAGGTCATTACTTGCCGTACTAGGTGCTTTCTCAATGTTAACATTTTACGTTTTATTTTGAAATTTGAGAATGCTATAGGAGACAAATCGGTACCTTACTATTTTATTTAATTGATCTGATATTATATTTTACCTTCTATATGGCAACTTTATAACCCTTTAAATAAATCTAATCAACTCTTATCGTCAAACAAATGTGCATTTTAGACAAAGTTATTAGCGAATAAATTTTAGTAATAACTAAGAAAAACTATTTTAAAGTGATGACAAATATGCAGAATTTTTAAAAAGAGCAGGTATTCTGGCTCTTCGCCATTTAATATTGCGGCCATTTTATCGCTCCGGTGGCCCGTAATAGCCATATGATATAGGTACTGAAAGTCTGAAAGCTGACTGAAGAAAACTTAAAAATGGCCGTAAATTATGGTACTCATCGTCAATCTATTATTATCCCACCGCTGGGCTCAAGCTTTTTCGTTTCAGATCGTGATTGTACAATTACAGTGCTGCTTAAAATTCAATATTTTGTACAAAATTACTGTAAATGCAATTAAATGCATTCGAAATTACAGCATCTTTTAAAATTTAAGATTACGGTAAGATAAGTTATATAAAATTCGTTTTATTTGTTATGACTCATCTTTGTTTATCTTTTGATAATTGTCTCTATAATTTGACTACGACCTTAACAAAAAGGTCGCCAAATAATAAAGTCATCACACACGTAGCATGTGTTTTTTATATTAATTCCAGAACAATTTCCATTTCCAGTCAATCTCACATATTTTTACTGCATTCGTGCAGATAGATATTATGGAACTCGTTCTTGAAATTCAAGTCCCAAATACAGTCTACTTGGGATTTGAATCTCGGTCCCCAATTCAGAGACCGAGGCTATCACTGCTCGCGTAATTAACTTTAAAGTAATTTAATATAAATGAGTAGCTGACATCATTTAACAGTGATTGATCACTTCCACTAATAGAATCTATGATAAGTCTCGAAGAGGGATGAAGCCTTTCATGAAGTTGCGTTCTGCTCCATTGACACTTCTAATAGGTTAGTCAGGCCATAAAGGTTCTTAAGGTCTTCATATTTCAAAATTGATACAGTGCTTAGTATTAGAATTTTGCTTTTATACTTGTATGTTTTGTGATATGTGAATTCGCATAAAAAATACATAAACTGTAGAGTCGGGACAAATAATTATCCATTTATTGAATTGAACTACAATTGAACCAACAAAAGAAATATATGTTATACATTTTTTATTAATATGAAGTAGCAAACGAGCAAGCAGCCCACCTGATGGTAAGTGGTTACTGCCGCCCATGGACATTTGTAAGCAACTTCATATAAAACAGGCGTTCTATATGAAGTCTATCACAAATGCTTTGCTGCTCCGGAGGACTGAGATGGTCGCCTCATATAAAAGTGAGCCGGCAACCACACCCTTCCACCGCCCGCAAGAACTGCTTCACGCTAGAAATAGGTCTGGCGGTGGTACTTCCCCGGTCGAACTACATAGGTTCTACCACCTACCAAAATTACATTATTCACAAGTGATTGAGTGCTTAGTATCTGAATTCTGACTTAGCTTTATATGTTCTGTGATATCGAAATCGCAAATAAAATTTCATGAAATGTAGAGTAAATTAATTATTTATTTATTTCAATTGAACCAACAACAGAAATACATGTTATACATGAGATAACTAAATATATTGTAAGTATTGAGATACGTGTAATTTCATATACAGGTTACGGCATGCAAAATTTTGCAGTAGCACTACTTAATAGTTACAAAATTTAAAACATTTACTGTTTCATATATTACAGTGATGTTACATTAATAAACACAACTTTCCCGACAAAGAAACAATGCATTATAATTTAATGAAAAGTCACGAAGAGTAACAAACTTTACCAGTACAGGAAATTAAATGAAAAAGCAATTTAAAATGAGTAAGCAATTACATACAATCATAAGAATACATATAAGAGTACATAATTGATTGAATTGTTCATAGGTGAGTTCAAATTTTGGGTCCTTCTGTTTTTTGTAGGTATTTGCTCAATTTGCTTTAACAGTAAAGGAAACTTCACCAAAAAACGAGCCAAGAACTTGTAAACGATGTATAACACACCATCACAAAAATATTATGATCATTATATGTATGAAACAAACCGATTATTTCATACATTCACGAATCTTACATTCGTCAATTTGAGGATATATGTGGATGGTGAAGCTGAAAGATTTTAGTAAAAAATACCTACGTACTTATGGATAGTAACTAGTTACTAAGTTTTGTCAAAACATCTTCCCACCAGGCGCGTCCTTAATACATCACTTTTATTTACGCGAAGAACGGCATAAATAGTGAGTTATTTAGATTTCAGGCACAATTTTGTGAAGCCGCGAAATGGGGAGGCCGGGGTATATACATAAACGGGAAAGTGGGTACTGTATAATATTCGCATTAAAGCCCCTTTATTGGCGTTCTATCGACTATCAGGCATGGCTCAGCATCTTTGTGGGATTCCAAATGATGTCATTAATGTTTGATGCCCATTTTTCCCCCACCCACCCGTTGAAGATAGTGCGTTGAATATGTAATGTCAGGGCTTATTGATTCTTTTGTGGGAAGCCTAATAACGAAAACATACGAATAGATGTTCGAAGCGTTACTGCGACATTTAAAATTGGTTATTTTTTGTTTTATCAACTTTCCTACAATATAGTATATGACAAATTATACTACTATCACTATTATGTTAACTTGTTTTAGTGTTAAAAATAATGATTTTACATAAGAATATCGCAAATCTGATTTTATCCTAATTTTATCAAAAAATAAATTATTTATTATTGTTATAGGTGACGAAATACAAGAGGTAATTATTATAACGATACAAATGTTATATCGTACTAGTATTATAAAGCTGAAGTGTTTGTTTGTTTGGTTGAACGCGCTAATCTCAGAACTACTGATTCAAATTAAAAAATACTTTTGTGATAAATAGTCCATTTATTGCAAAAGGCTTTAGGCTATATAACATGATGCTATATTTTTTTGTTAGTGCGTTTATGTAGTACTGGGTAGAAATCGCGTACATCATATGAATTTCTAAAGTGCAAAAATATTTCTTGTGTTAATTACAAAAGCAAATATAAAAACTTCACGTATATCCATATGTTTATTCCTATCTTTTAATCATACCCCGAGACGTGTTCCTTGTAATTTATTATGAGATTTACTTAAATATCATGCGTGCCGCAAACTCCCTTGATATATCCTTTAGAAGATTTGATAAAGAAATTCCTCGCGGTATTTTGCAGTATTAGCATTATGAGGGCAAAGTTATTGGGAAGCTTCTCATGAGAGCTTTGCGGAGGGCATTCTTTTGCTTGGGAATTTAAAACATCTGTCGTAGAGGTATAAAATCTACTGTTTTTGTAAAGTTAAATTTAAACTAATGCTTTAAATACCGATAATATGTCATTATTTATAAGAAATACATACATTTTTATAAAACATTTGTAATAGTGTGTACTGATATTGGTTAATCTTTGTAAATGAAAATAATTTATGTCTCATATTTATTACAAAGTTTGATGATTTGTTTCCAATTTTATTACCATATAGACCATTTATTCTTTTTAGGCAATGGATCTATATGTTCATTAAAAAAATGAAAAATTAACCCAAAAAAATTAACCTGTAAAAGATAAAGGAAAGCCTTTACCCAGTGTCACTTGAAACCGATAAATGGATGTTGTATTTACACATTTTATAATTTCATACAACTCATGTTATTAAGTAAAAAATAAACAAAACGAAGTAATCCGTTTGTCAACGCAATATAAATCGATGTGTATACAAAACTAGTGGTATTTACCGAAACGTCTCTTGGCTCGAGTCTCTGCTAATAGATATCTGTCATAATTATCTTACAAACTAGCTGAACCCGCAGTTTTGCTTATAATGATTTTATTTTACAAATAAATAAACCAATGTTTCTGTTCTTGGCTTGATCTGTTTCTGACCGTTAAGTATGGAATTGGTGTCTTCGGAGTGGTGTGCATTTCGAGGTCCTTTATAAGATGAAATGTCAACAGCCATATGCGGGCTGCATACGGCTGTCTGTTGACATCTTTGCGTCAATTTGCAAGGAGGTAAAACCAGTTTAGTTCGACCGGGGAAGCACCAGTGCCACACCTATTTCAAGCGTAAAGCAGTTTTGCGTTTTGGTGGAAGGGTGTGGTTGCCGGTTAAGTTATCTATGAGGCAACCATCTCAGTCCTAGGACTCCTTAGGGCTGAGATGATTGCCTCATAGATATAGCAACACATCTGTGCTCGACAGGAAGAACTCTTGGTCTATAAAGTTCCTAACAGGTGTCCATGGGCGGTAATGATTACTCACCATCAGGTGAACGGCATGCTCGTTTGCTATTTCATTGTGACAAATAAACCTTATGGTAGTTTGTTACTGGTTAACTCTAGTTAGGATAGGGGTTAAAGTCAGCTGGTATCCCCATCCTATCAGAACGCTGTTTCTAATAGGGTCTAAGACGATCGCCTTATATGTAACAAAGTGGGCGTATTAATCACATAAAACATCGAAATCAGCTTTAGAGACTAACGCTTTATACCGGAAAAGCCTGAACTTAATTAGGGCGTCGATTTTATTACGAAAGTTTTTTAATCGACTTTATTTATCGGTAAAAGTTCGCTAAAAACTAAAGCTGGGATACCGGAAATTTCCCAAACTCTACCTAAGAGGAAAAGTTTGCATACATATTTGTTCGAAAGGCCGTACGAAAACCAGTTCAACTATAGTAGTATGTACATTGTAGGGGTGGGATATTTATCGTTATAATTATCGTTATGTAAACTTTTTACCCGACAGAATCAGAAGCAGGGTAATGTACTTCGACCTAATGTATGAATATGTGTATGTATTCTTTGGCACTCTCTACAATCATTATTTGAATCACTTATTTTGCAGTGCATTGGCTACATCTTTTAAAATATGGCGCCTGCTAACATAAAAAATAAAAAGGAGGAATACTATGTTTTAATTATCATAATAAACAATATAGATATCAAATGAAAGCCAGTAAATAATCGATTATTACAAAAATATACATAACACTTGGTACTTTGGTATTTTAACTCTGAGAGGATTTCACTGGAGCCTCCTCTCTTAGTAGAGGCATTTAGGTCATACACCCCCGCGCTGGCCATGTGCAAATTAGTAGATTTCTCACAACTATGTAATTTTTTAACGAACTCTCAGTTGCCTAGATTTCCTCTAGATATTTTTTTTACTGTACCAAGTGATAAAATTAATGTTTATCAGAACATCTTTAAGAACTCAGAGCTTTAATAAATCTAGGATTCGAACCTCAGAATTCAGATTGACAGACCGAATTTCACTTATACCTTTAGTAGGGTTCTTATAAGATTTCTTTGGTTACTTGCAAAAGAGCTTAAATTAAAGAACTAATGTAGTTTGACCTAGGACGTATCACTGCCACATTTATTTATTGAGAGAAGCAGTTCTTGCATTTCATTTATTTATGAGGCGGTCATATTAGTCCAAGGGAGTTGCAATGCATCTGTGATCGACTTCAAACAGAACCTCTGTTCTTTGTTTGCTGGAGTTGATTACAGATGTACAGGGGCGACGGCCACCAATTACCATTAAATTTAAAAAATCTATCATCAAAAATATCTCAGAAATCGTTGGCGTAAGTTTCATTTAACACAGTTCAGCGGCTCCTGAGATTGGGGATAAGTCGTCGCTACGGATTAAGAGAGCTATTCGACTGCCAGCGCGTCATTGATGTAGATATGAAATAGACTCCTAATTATTTTTATTTAGAAAAGAGTAGCTAATGAACATGTAGTACATTAAAGGAAGTCAATGACGCTCATGGAACTGCAACTAACAGCATAGAGAACAGGAACTATACTACCTCTTAAAACTAAGGTGGTCACCTCATTCGTAAGTCAGGCTCACAATTTACCACCCAAAACGCAAGAACACACTAAAATAGGTATGGCCATAGTACCAACTCCGATCATATCATCTATCAGCTCTGAAACCTACAGTATGTCTAAGTCTAAGGGGTGTTCCCCCTATGTCTAAGGGGTGTTCTAATTAAGATTTTAGACAGAAAAGAGCGCGTGGGCATGCGTTTTGCCGATGATGATGATGATGCTGTGATGCCCTTTGAAGATGAGTCTACCCATTTCCTGGATATTGTTCCTTAGTCGCCACCACATAGTACTAATATGAATCGAATAAAAAATTATTAATTATACGTGTAATTATGTATACATAGTTACGTAGTGTCTGTCACTATCGTACTCTATAGATGCCATTAGAGTTTAAGTGTCATTAAATACATATACCTAGGATAAAAAGATAACAGTATCTACCTACAAACTTATACATATGAGTGTACGGCAGATAGTGTACTTTCATCACATAAACTTACATATTAGGAAGTACATGTAAACACTAGGTTACTTAACAATAATAAGTACATAAGGTCATAAATTTATTTTCATAAGGAAAAAATGGCTGTACCACTAGAGCCTTCAGAATCGAATATGGATAAGTTAACTTTTAAATGAAAGATGTATTAGCAGTTTATTTATTACTACCTCCTTGCAACGTTCTTACGTGACCGGGCGTGTAATCTCAGGAACCGTTGGGCTGTGTAAGATGACACTTTGATATATTTAAGATTATGTAATGCCGAGGAGTATTCCTTATCTCTTCATGGATGTCGTTGGAAGGGAATAAGGGTCAAAGTCTAGGAGATGGGCAGCAGTGTCTTCTTGTGTAATCCACAGCCGCTTCGCAAGAAGTTTTTTTGGAGTTGCGGTAAAATAAACTCCATACATATTTTCCATAAAAACCCCTTGTACAATAATTGTGTTATTAGTTTCCAACTAATATTACAGTATGTAATATTTACTTATAAGGAATAACGTAATTTACAACTAAATACGTAATAATATAGATCTTTGAGTTCACTGGAGTGTACTAATTGGTAACCAATTTAGTAAACTCAACATTATCTCCTTAAATTTAATTTATACCAACAAATATTTATTAAATTTCGCTTAGTTTTTTTTAGGATAGAAGTAACAAACGAGGATGAATTCCATACATCTATCAGCTTTTCTAAGTCTACTGGACATAGGCTACCCTATAACGGGGTTCTTGCCAGTAAGCGTGTTGGAAACCATAATGTATGTTGGTGTTATCCAAAAAAATGCTGCTGTCTTCTGTCACCCTTACTTTGTCACTTACTTGTCACGTGGTCGATGCCGCCCATCTAAACCTGTCACTGCATATAAATCAGAGATTTTATCTAAAGCAGATACGTTGCCACTTCTAAGCTGGTTGCCTCATATTTAAGTCAGCTGGCAACACCGTTTTATGTTCACAGTTCGTTGGTCCTCGATATTAGCGATACAGTCACGTAGAGTCGTTGGCAGTGCAGTCGCAGAGATTTCTTAATCGGCAGTAAGAAGAAAGATGTGATTGAATTTAAAATTAACTAAAATTTGTGTAGGGCATATAAGTGTAGACAATTTTGGTGTGTATGTGTTTTAATTGATGCAGTCCACCTGATAATATGTGATTAGTGCTGCCCATGGACATCTGTAATCAACTTCAGATAAGATTAGAGTTTTACGTGAAGTAAGCCACAGCTGCGTTGCAGTTGAGGAGTAAGCTTCGGATAAGTATGGTGTCTCTTGCCGTACCTTCATACCAAAACACAAATCATAACACTGCTACACTGCCTAATAACAGGCAGAAATTGTTGCAGGTGGTAGAACCAGAGTAGTTCGACCGGGGAAGTACCACCGCCACACCTATTTCTAGCGTGAAGCATTTTTT
>DWNE01008753.1:0-7500 GCA_018249875.1 Cecropterus toxeus | reverse complement strand
CTGCTTCGTTTTATGACGCACGTTCGAAATCAGGTGCACAGCCAGTAATAAATTCCGTATTATTAAAATAGCTTTCTGTCAAAGGCCGGACCTAACAAGACTTGTCTCTATGCTCTAAGTAGTTTCGGACCTAAGGAAACCGGACAGGGGTCCTCGAAAGTCCTTTGTGAGATCGACTTTCTCGTACGGGGAATCGCAGCAAAAATGCGCTTTGTATAATTTTGTGCTGAAGCAAATTTCCAATTTCATTTTTGGTTGATTCGCGGTGATTTTAATTTTTTCTTAGTTGAAAATGGTAGAATTGTAGTATTTGTTGTCCCTGTAGTACGGGGACCAGAATAGGGCTACGGTATCCCGTGACTGTCGTAAGAGTCGACCAACAGAGGCCTTCCGGGGTTGCGGTCGATAAAAGTGGGAGCTCCAACCGTCCAGGTAAGCGACCTCGGGAAGGACGATGACATTTGTGGTTGCATGCCATCGTAAACGCCAGGAGATCCGGTGAGCACTAATCCTCACGGGGAAAGAGTCAGAAAGGGGCCTCACGCTTGGAGGACTTCGGTAGCGTTCTTTGGAGATCCGGGAGACCTACCTACCTGAGGTGGACAACAGATGCCATGCTATCCCTGAGGAATATGTTGGAACGCTTTGGGTAAGTATGTCTCGCTTAACACACCCTTCAGACAAGAACACAGCAGCATAACACTGTTGATATTAGGCAGAAATAAGAGTGACGCTGGTGCCTTAAAAGTCCATCCACAAAGAGTTCTACGAACGTACACATTACATTTTTGTAAAATTCAAATGAAGTTCTAGGTATATGCCGTCCCAAACATACATATGTATGTTTAAGGCTTATATTTTTATTATAAAATTACGAAAGGCTCAGTTTTCACGAAACCTTCGCGGATAGAAACCTTATTAAAATAAATTCCGTAAAATGAAATATTTTCGTTTATAGGAAATAATAATGGAGGTTGCCTAAAATATTGCCTATTAATTAAAGACAATGTTAACCTTTTTTATATATTTCTAATATATTTACAGATACATGAAGAAAATATATTATATGATAATAAATCCAGGTTTTTCTTTTTACTTTTCTGTATTCAATTTAGGTAATGATAAACAAAATTAGAGTTAATTAACTGGTAAACGTTTCTTACAAATGTGATGTTTTTGATGTTCAAGTATTACAAGAAATTGTTATTTATCTGAGGAGATATAGTTTGTGGCAGTTAAAACATAATGAGTTCATAAAAAGGATTTTTGAAATATCAAATATTCGATTTTTTTCTGTAAAATTTAGATTCTCATCCTTTTTACAAACGATTTATTGTATATATATAAAATTTCGTTCTGGTACGCTTGTGTCAAACGATGTATTTATTCATCTGTGAATGTTATAAAAGTTACATGCAATCTACATCACACCAAAAAAATATAAAGATACATGCCATTTTTAATAACACCGAAAATCAAAATTTCAATAAAAAATTCGAAAACCATTTTATATTAATTAAACACTATTATTAGGTCAAATTTAAATATTATTTTTGAAAAATAATAGATGAACTGTTTTCTATGCAGATTGTAAGACAGTAGTATAATAAATATATTGTCGTAGTTATCAAAGATTATCTATCTCAAAGTCTGCTTGACCGGGAATGGAACCCGGAACCTTATTAACAGTTTTGCACAGTATGGTGATTACCGTACTGTAGCGATTATATAAAATGGTTTCCTACTTTTTAAGACAATATAATTATTCGATAGCATTTCGTGAAAACTGATTTACGTTTTTTATTTGAAACAAGTAAAGATAGTATGCGTTGCACATTTTTAATACAATTAATTTGACTCGATTTATAAAAAAAACAACAAATACTCATAAATTGTAACTGGAACTTTGTAGAGTGTCTTGACTATATTTTTTTTCTCCATTTTATAACTTTATGTTATAGAAATATAAAATTGAAAGTATTTTTTATTGTGTGAATAAAATAAAACTCACCATAACTACTTTGTTGATAATATCCACATTGGTGATGTGATGGACTTTACTTTACGATTTGAGTGATTTATTTTATGATTTTTGCAAAATTGTACAATCATGCAAAAATATGTTTTTTACAATATTTAATGTCATTTGAGCAGTATGTTCAATTTAAACTAATGTGTTTCCTGGAAAATCCAAATTCCTTATATTCAAACTAAGCTCAATCGAAGAAATGTTATAAAGTGAATTATTTAAACATTATTGAAAACTTGTACAAGCTATTAAATATTTTTAGTTTTTTTTTTATATAATCAGTTTGTATCGAACATTACAACTGTGTTCGCCTTCATTTTTGCAATATTTTAAAATGATAGATTTTATACTGAGTTGTTATTTCGTACTGTGTACAAATCGTAACTGTATGATACTTATCAAATACCGGTTTTAGTTATTGAAATGTTTTTGAAAAAGACTAAAAGGCTATATTGTTCATAAATCCAAGTATCTACCGTCATCACAGAGGAAAATATTATGATTTAATATTTACAATGTACCATTTGTTGACATTATTTCTATGTAGATAAATGTTTTACTAGATGTAAGTAAGTACTTAATAGATATTATGATTTGTTGCGATTATGTACAGCATGTAAATAGTACACTATATACTGTGAATAAAAGGAGACATATCAATTTGTATTTTTGTGTTTTTATTTTGAGTTTGCTGAACCCCGTGGTTTCTCCAGCGTAAAAAAATAAAATAATTTCACGGATATTTTATGTTTTCAACAATTTTAATTAAAACACCCATTCTAGTTCGAGATACAGACCACGCAAAACAATGTTAGAAAAGTTACTTCTGAGTTTAAATTGTTATAACTTTTGGTGGATTTCTATAAAATAAACTCTAAATAGTTTGAAGCGATTTCAAACACAGACAGACAAGAAATATAAAAAAATATACAGAGATTTCTCCTAGTACCTATAATACCTATATATGGTATAAATTTCAGGTCATTTCTGCTTAGCGAAATTCTTTAATAAATAATAAAGATTTAAAGGCGTCCTAGGAAATTAAAGAGTCAAGATGATTTTAAGTTAGCGCAGTCTTAAAATCCAGTAGTTTATGTTAATCACAAATTTTGGAAAGTTTGACCCAAGGATACATTTAAAATTGTGTCGTTCCTAAGTTAGTGTTTTGTTGTGTTACCTTAAAAATTAAAAACATTTAGAAATAGGGTAGGCAGATTAATCCATCACTTGTGCTTGTCTACGGTTTCTGTTGCCACCGCAGTTTCGCCGTGATCACAATCCATGCAACTGGCTCCATGTATCGGCAGTAAGGTCTATTCTAAAATTTAAATATTGGTCATTTCTAAAATGAACAATTAATTAAAAGAACTGAATTATCAGTGCGTTACGGTGAAGGAAAACTAAGGTTTTATGAAAAAAAGTGTATTAAGTCTACCAATTCGCACTTGCCCAGCAGTGAGACCAATAACTGGTTAACTTTAGTCTAAAATCACACATCTTCCCTATGTCGTTAGTACGAGTTTGTTACGTTTCCTTAAAACAATCATTGCTTACGTACTAACCCTTACGTTAAATGTAAGGGTGAGTACATACTACATACAACGTTTACAATTTCGGACATAACTTGTGTTACGGTTTGGGGACATCTTACCCTCCTAGCCACTCGGATACAACGGCCGTGACGGTACGGGGGGAGGGGGATAAAAGATTCCAGAGATACCATTAAAATATATACCAACCCCACTGCTTAATGTGTGGTGAAATACACACACACATATATACAAAGCGATGACAGGCGAAAACGTAAACATTGGTTTAAGGAAACGTAATAAACTCTTCATAAGGGCCCTTCAGTAGGTTAAGCTACACAAATTTCTACTTATAAATAAACAAGTGATTGTTTCTCATAATGAACAGCACCCGATATGCATAATTTAACTTACTACCTCATTGTCAGGTGGCCGTATCAAATGCTGTCCGTCCATAAGTTACGTTAATTTGTGGCGAAGCAAAACACCTATTAGGGCACAATGCGCGTGCGCCGCCCACGCGCGAACGGGAGCAAGTGTCGCAGGGCTGCACAAAGAGAAATGGCCCTTTGAGCCGATGACTGTTTTGGATATAATGGATAGGGCACGTGTGGTAACGGGGCTTTTGGGTCTATTAGGTATTCACAGGTGTGGTTTTGATTGGGTGTTGGGTTTTTTATTTGTGCAAGTTTCGCAGATTCATATTTTGTAATTATTCTCTGCTACTACGTATCATTAGTAAAATATGCATTATATCTGTATTAAATTATAAATTACAATTGATTTTACCATTTATTTGAATTTTATTATTTCAATTAATATTGCAGGTACCTATTTATTTAATGTGGTACCTTATATACAATTAGTAAGTATGTAGGTACTTGAAATTAAACATGGACTCGTATAATGTTTTATATAATGTGAATAAAAGCCTCCGCATGTCGATGTAAATTAAATATTTTCAACTAGTCAAGGCGATACAGTGAATTGGTAGCACTTTTTTTTTAAATAATTTTCTCAAACCTATTCATACCATTTAGTTTTCGGGAGTGAATTGTCAGAAAAATATGGGCATAAGGAGGGAGGGGGGATAATGTCTACCCTTAGCATAGTCAAAAATATTTTTATTTATTCAAGCTCCCGATCTGCCCAACCTTCCCCTTCCCACCCCTCCTATCCTCCAAACACCCTGACCTTATGTTCCGAAAAAAAACTGTGACTAGCTATTGCATTGAATGTACAATTACTATTGTATATGTTTTTGTTAAAACCTTTAACTTTCATTTTACTGTTCACTTTATTCACGAGTAATAAGTAAATTTAAAGAGCGTAGAGATCGTAAGATTCGAAAATAAAAAGTAAAGTGCGAGTAAACGGCCCGGTCGCTGTCGCCCGCGTAACACAAGAGGCGTGTTGTGCGGACACCGACATTTATTGGTACTTGGTAACGGACACACCTGACACCATATCTTACCTTACCTTAACTGGTAAACTTTCAACAAATACACTTAATACAGATTCGCCTTAAATATTTGCATTTTTTGTTGTTGAGTGATTGCGATGTGGATAGTCGTACGTGGAAGTACGGTGCTGAATAAAAATTAAGAAAGACATTAGACGCATTATCGAGTGAGAACTCATCCGAAGCCAGACTCTGGTGTCTAAAAAAAGGTCTCAGAAGTAGAAAAATATAAATCTTAGAAGGAAAGTAATATAAGTGTATGAAATATAGATCTTAAAATAGAAAAATCTGAGCCCTCTTCATACTGTTTAAGATTTCCTATTTTTTTTAATTTTGTGATCTCAAGAGGGAGATCACTGATGAACGTAACTAGGACCGGAGACTTTATGGAAGGCATAAAAATGCATCAGAGTTCAGCCACTAACCTGTATCTACAAATCTGTATTGGAATAGCGTAGTGGAGGATGCACCAAGCTAGTTCCAGTTCTGGAACGACTTGTACCAAGACTTGGACAAGAAATATTGTAAGCTTGAAGGTTGTTTCTTACTTCTAAGAGAAAAAATACCATAGGTTTGTACATACAAATCTAGGTATGTGATTTGTGATTTAAATCCGGAGGTACCCCCTCCTATACCTATTTCTGACTAATAAAACAGTGTTAAACGTTATGGTGTTCTGGTCGTAAAAGTGCGGTAAGAAAGACATATTTTTTCATGACGATCAAACTTAGTTCTCTGTGGTAGCAACGCATCAGTGGAGTACGTCAACTAAAACTGTGATCTTATCTGATGGTTGGGGTATTGGTCTGGGGTTGATTACAGATGTATGTATTACATGGGCGGCAGTGGCCACTTAGCATCAAGGTAACTGCATGCTCATTGGAACTTCCATATTATAAAAAGGTAGTTACCTAAATTACTGCGCAAACAAGTCAGATGTAGATACCGACCTAATACAAAAAGATGACATCATGCAATCTTTAGACACGTCAATATAATAAGTATTATTAGCACGCCGCGGACGCCCTGTGCAATATAATTTATGTCTCTTTAACATTAACCAAATCGTTCGCAATCCTTTTGGAAATTAAACCCAAACTTCATATCGCAATAACGCAAATCTTTTAGCGGCGAGGGCAGTAAGAAAGGTGAAATGCGAGGTACTTTGTAGTCGAAAAATGAGACGTCCCGTGGCGACTAATCGATACCTATCAACAAGTGTAAATAATCGATTTTATGCAATGAGTATCAAAATTTCACCGCACGATTAAGCGGTATTTGCAATAGCGCCTACCGAGCACGATATTAAAAACTGTATATTATATCGTACTAACGTAACGGAGATAGCTGTTTTAGTGGAAAAACTTAATTTGCACGCACCTCGTATAATTTTTGATTTTAGGTATGTCGTTAGTAGCACACTTTTAATAAGTGTTATATTTCCAAGAGCCTTTCTGTTGTGATTAAAAATGTCTCGTTTATAAGGTTTTTTTTTATTATTTCCGAGTTAACAGTTAAGTAGGTTCCTGAAATTACAAAATTATTATTTAAATACAATATATATTTATGTATAATTATTATGCACTAATTGCTGATTATTTTGAACTGAGATCCTATTTCTGTAGAACTTATTTTACCAGATGAAAAGTAAAGTATGCTACATTGCAATAAAACTTTGTAATAATAGTATAGATCAACGGTGATTCAGAAGCCATACCTACATGTATCTGCATAGCATACGACTTGATGCCTCCTAAATATCTAATTGTTATAAATACATCGATAATTGGATATGTTAGGTAAGAGTTGACTCTGATATTTTATTTTTATGTTACGGTACTTATTCATACATAACTTCGTACCCAAATAAAGTGTACCTACTAACTTACCTACATATATGTCGAACCCATTATTGTCCCTTTGCTGGGCTCAGGTCTTCTTTCAGATTGAGGGTGTTTCAGGCTATAGTCCACCGCGCCGGCCAAGTGCTAATTAGAAGACTTCGCACACCTTTGAGATATTTTTTAATAATTCAGGTGTGTTGGTTTTCTCGCGATGTTTTCCTTCGCGTAAAGCTGTGACAATTCATTTCTAATACGCACATAATTTTAGAAAAATCAGTAGTGCGTGTCTGTTGAAGTGAGACCTTCGATTGAGAAGACAAGTTTCAACCATTAGCATATCACTGCTCAGGTATCAGTGCCAAGTAAGTTATAGGATATAGGTCAGATTTGTACTATTAGACGGAAGTTAACTAGTTATAATTTTACTTGAGCAGTGATAGCCTAATGGTTGAAACTCGGCCTCTCAATCGAGGATCCGGGGTTCAAATCCCAGGCATGCATCACTGATTTTTCTGAAATCATGTCCGTATTAGAATTTAATGATCACTGCTTTACGGTTAAGGAAAACATCGTAAGGAAACCTGCACATCTGAGAGTTCTCATAAAAAAAAGAGTTCTCAAAGGTGTGTGAAGTCT
>DWNE01008752.1:0-11336 GCA_018249875.1 Cecropterus toxeus | reverse complement strand
AATAAATTCAAGAACTTACGTGAATGGAACCGTAAAAGAAACTACTTAGTTCATTTAAGATATTGACGCAAAAAGCCGTAAACCAGAGATGACAAATTTTAGAGGTGAGATGTTTCAAAAGTAGTTAATTTCAGAGCTGTATAAAGTTTTCATTTGATCCTACAACCCATGAGGCTTAAGACTAATCTTCTCCCTCACCCCTCCTATACACATGTATTTTTAAGGACCTATAAAGAATCTCATTTATTAAATATTATTACTGCTCTCTTTGTAATAATTTGTGATATTTTATGGAGGAGGAGGCCCCTTTCAAGCTTTGCGTACATTAATGGACAGCGTGTTACGCGGTTATATATCCTTATCCCTAGGACAAGCGGTCGACGTTCCGCTGCGTGCAGCGGCTGGGCAGCTCGCACGCGTCGCTGGTGCTGCCTCTCACCACGCGGTTGCTCGCTGTTCATCCCTTCTTCGACATGCCCGAGCCTGATGTTGAGGATCCGGCCTGTATCCTTTACCAAATGACGTTGATTACTTTCATACAATAATACAATACAATAAAGATAAAATATACCTCACTATTACTAGCTGTGTCACGCAGTTTCACCCGCGTTTATTACAGAACAATCTATTAAAAACAAACATACATGGCGTGATTTTATATAGCTTAAAGCCTTCCACGGTAAATTTACTATTCAACACAAATATTTTTTCGATTCGAACCAGTAGTTCCCGAGATTAGCGCGTTCAACCAAACAAACTCGACTGTTTTATAATGTTACTATAGATAGTATAGATGAGATTTAAATATCAACAGTACTGGACTGCAACCACGTCCTTCCAACGAAACGAAAAAACTGCTTCACGCTTGAAATAAGTGTGGCGGTTATACCTCCCCGCTGGAACTACACTGTTTCTACCTTCGGTCATCAATCACCACATAAGGTCTTACGGCTTCATGTATATCCAGTAAGCATCCTAAGCGTGTCCAGACATGTGCGTGCTGATCCTGGTGCTGAACGCGGCGCAGCACTGCAGCACGATGCTGCCGCTGTTCGAGGAGCACACCGTGAAGCACTACACCTACCTGCGGGACACCATGCCGCATCTCGTACCACCGCTGCCTATCGGTATTCATATTTAAATTAACATAATTGAATTATCTATAAAAACAAATTGGACCATTTTCATAAGCGGGCCATAATTTCACAATTTGTATTTTAATCGACTTTTATATACGTCTTTCTATACGTGAAGCCATAGTCGGCTTTTCTTTTGTTATAAGGCTAAACTTAATGTACGGTACAACCGTGCATTTGCTGAGGTCAGCATTTCCTTGGGTCAAACGCGCGAGCACTATTCAATAATTATGTCTTTTAAGTTAGTTCCCAATTAGCCATCAAGGGCGTCGCGTGCTCATCCATCAAGTTTCATCATTCATACAGTACATTTATCGTGGAAAATATAAAACAATAAATCTTAATCCGCGTATTTCATTTAACAATCGTATAAGATTGCTAAATGTTCGTTCTGGGTACTGGTCGTAGACGTTATTTTCATTATGATATACATTTAGTTCCTGTCCCAATCTTGTCTTTTATACAAATTACTTGCACGAATACTATGTTTCACATCTGCCAGGCCTCCCGTGACGGCTTTTTTTTAAGTAAGCGATGATTTAAGCATTGTGTTGAACTATGTGACTACCTACGAGGCGGAGCGGTCTTCATACCGGTTTGCCAGACACTGGGTACCGGGTCCGATCCCCGTCCAGACACATGAATCGGACCCGGTACCCAGTGTCTGTCAAATCGAATATATGAATAATGAATTTAGATTTATGTTCTGGGTCTGGGTGTTTGGGTATTCGTCTCTGTGTGTGTCCATGGAACCCACGACACAGGAGAAAATCCTAGTGTGGCGCTATGAGTGCATAAAAGCGTTTATAATTATTTTTATTGTTATGCGAAGGCGACACCCGGCTGTCGCGTCGCGAGCGCACGGAGGCGGCGATGGACGACAGCGCGGTGCGGCGGTTCTTCGACAGCGTGCTGCAGCACATCGACAACGCCACGCTCTCCACCGCCGTGCGCCTCAAGATGCTGCAGTCCGCTGAGGAGCAACTCAACAAGTGTGTACCTGAACTAAAGTTGTAGTTTTTATGCCTAATATTGGAGTAGTGAGCGAGTATACAGTCCATCTGAAGTGAGTAGCCACAGTAATACTTGGACATCTTAAATCAATTTTTGATAAGATCTTTTCTGTGGTTGGCCATGGGTGCATTGCTATTTCTGAGGATAAGTTGGAATGTCTTGGATATGTATGTCTCCCTCACCATACCTTGTAGACCAGACCATAACAATGCTTAATGTTGTTAGGCAGAAACCAGTGCGGAAGTGTTGTCTCTATAGTTGAATTATATGGCTCTTACCACTTTTAATTATTGGACTTGCTTGCTTGGATTAAATGAAGACTATGGGTGTAATATGCAGTCAATTCTCCACTCGTGATAAATGAATGACTCGTGATCAAGCTAGTGTAACCGATCATGAGCATCACATGATCAATGTACAACTCCGTCATGTTTGTGTGTTTGCGTTCGTACATGTATGCGTATATATCTCTATTATGTATATATTTGACGACACGGGTGGCGGAGCGGTCACCATACCGGTCTGACACGCAGTGGGTCCCGGGTTCGATTCCCGACCAGACAGAAATGTGAATGATGAGTTTAGATTTCCTTTCTGTGTCTGGGTATTTGTGTATTTGTTTTTGTGTGTTCATTGCACCCACGACACAGGAGAAAATTCTACTGTAGTGCTATGAGTGTAGAAAGCGATTGTTTGTTGTTTGTTTAGTTACATGCGTGCGTTCGCGTGTGCCTGTGTGTTCGCGTGAAGGTATGGTGGCAGCTGTGCGAATAGTAACCCTACGTATGTGGACTCCAGAAAAATTTGAAAGATGTTTCGCCCGTGCAGGTTGTGCGAGATGGAGCCGCTGGTGGCGGGCGCGGCGCAGTTCACGGCGCTGTTCGCGCGCTGCGTGCTGGCGCTGCACGCCGCGCTGCGCGCCGCCGCCGGCCCGCCCGCGCACGCGCTCACGTACCTCTCCACTGACTGTCTCAGGTGACGCCGTTGTTAAGCTTACCTTTGTTGTTACTTCGTTTTTGGTTCTAGTCTCTATATGTCTCGTCGTTCCGTTTCCCAATAAAAAGTCTTTTTTGTAAGCTACCTATAAAAGTCATTAAGTGTGTGTAAGGTGTATAGGCTGTGTTTACGCACTAACGTGAGGGAACTATGTCATGCAACGTTCCATGTATCACGACGAGCGTTTTACGTAATGAATACAGTATAAGCAAAATGAGACAAAAACATATTCGCGGAGGGACATAGATTCCTCTGTGTGTTGTATTGGTGTTCCGAGGAGCTCTTCAACCTGATGTCCACACCACCTTTTCTCTACTACTATTCGTCGAATGATGAAGTGCCCTCCTCATCAATTTCACCCGTGATGTTCCTCCACGGTTCAGTTTGCACGCTCTTTCCTGCCACATATTATGTGCAAAAGTGGAATGAGTTCCCTTCCGAGATGACATGGAGCTCTTTAAGAAGGGTGCAAAAAGAGCTCTCCTTCAACGCCGGCGTTGCATTGGCGACTCCTCTGGTTGCAACGTCTATAGGCCACGGTGACTACTATTCTTATTTTAAAACAACGAAACGTCTTCACTTTAATCTGTTTGCACAAACCAATTGGCGCCGCACAACACTGCAATTAAGCCCGGTCAGTGAAAGACGCAGCCCTTAATCTGCAATCTACACGAACACAAGCGTTCCTTACAGATATCTCGTAAGCCGAAAATTTCGTAACAATACTCGATCGTTCCAGACTGCAGCACCAGTTCAGCGGCGTGTCGGAGCAGGAGAACGCGTGCGTGTGGCAGCTGGCGCTGCGCGTGGCGGCCGCGCGGCTCGTGGCCGCCGTGGAGAGCGCCGCCGTCGCCGCCGCGCCGCCCGCTGCGCCCGCGCTCTCCGCCGCCGCTGCGTTGACGCACCACGCGGAGCTGCTAGACCGCTTGCTGGCGTCAGCAGGTACTGTGAATTATGATGTACATCGCGCGTGGCTGTCTAAGGTATTGTATGACACTGCGCGTGGCGGTCGCACGATTCTTGACCACAGTGTACGTGACCGCGCTGGCCTACAGTATCGGTTACTGGTGTGTCGCGTATAATGCGTGTATGTGGCAACTGGAGTTGCGCGTGACGGCCGTGGTCACCCGCGTGGCGGTCTGCAGGTATTGTATAATGCGACTGAGCGTGACGATCGAACGATGTGTGACCGCAGTAAAGAGCGGCACGTGTACGTGTCCACGCTGACCTACTAGGCGGAGCATTAAGACCGACTACTGGTGTCTGCGGGTATTATATCCCACAGTATCAGTTACCGGCGTTTCGCATATAATGCGTGTATGTGGCAGCTATAGTTGCGCGTGGTGGCCGTGGATAGCGCCACCATCTACGCCGCGGCGTTCGATGCGCCTGCGCACCACGCGGAGCTGCTGGACCGCTTTTTGGCGCCTGCAGGTATCGTATTCTGTACAAGTATTTGTTCAAAGGCTGTGCTGTCACAAAATTGGGCGAAGCCCACTGGTAAAAGGAATAAGAAATAAAATATGTTGTCAAAAATGCGTATGCAATGTTAACTTACATTTAAATAAATGCAAAATGTCGGTAACTAATACAATTGTGTAATTTCCAGGCGTAGAACCAGATCCGTTCACGATAGCGGTGTTCCAGCAGCTGTCGCAGAACGCGGAGAACAAGCCGGCGGCGCTCGCACGCGCCATCCAGCCGCTGCTGCACGCCGCGCCCTTGCCCGTCATACCCAAACCTAATCTCAAGGTATGAGATAACTTTTGATACAGTATAAACGGGCTTGTTGACTTTTTGTGAATTGAAATGTGTTAGTGCGATGTACTATAGATATGTTATCTAAATGTTTGTAAGTTTTAGGTCTCATAAGTAGGAACATCATTTTGTATTCGTAGCCATGTATTAATACAATAAACGTGACTAAAAATTCTCACATCTGGTAATAAAAGAGGTTTATTCCACTTTGATCACCCAGGTGATATTACCTAGGTGATCAAAAGTGACTCATTGGTGTTCTTTCATGTAGTCATAGGCGACTTCAAGTAAAAATATGTGTCAGATGATCGAAGGACACCAATATTCGTATTCCACTTTGATCCTAGGTGATCAAAGTGGAATACACCATAAAAGAAGGCAATTAACTATGTCCATAGTAAGAAATGAAATGAAATGAATTAAGAAAACCTCACATCTTTGATCTCAATTTTCTAAATATTGTATATTACTTGTGTTAAAAGTTTATATGCTTTCTATAATTACGTATGCCACCTTATGACCTTACAACGCAACGATCCGCAGATCCGCATGTGCACAGCGAGCATAGTGGAGCCGGCGAGCGACAACGACACGGTGGTGCGGTTCAGCGCGGGGCTGATCGCGGGCGTCGCGCTCGAGGCGGAGGTGTGGCGCGTGCGCGAGCCGGGCGCGCTGCGCGTGCGCGTCGCGTACCCGGACCGCCGCGTGCACGCGCTGGTGCCGCCGCGGGACCATCTGCGCGAGCTGGACCACCACAACACCAGTAAGTAGGGAGCGTGCAGGCCGCCGACATGCTGGCGGTGTTCAGCGCACTACTGTACACTGGTGCAATTCAGCGCGGGCTGCAACTTTGTGGTTTGACGCCGGCTCGCTTCTACCTAATAACAGTAGTGTGATACGCGGCTGTGCTTGGTTTTGGAGGGTGTACTCTAATATTCTTTTACGAGGCGATCTTACTAAGTCAGCATATGTAGCAGCGCATCTGTAGCCAACCTCAGATAAGATTTTAATGTTATCTGAGTTGCAATACGGCAGTGGCTACTTCCAATACTACTACCTAAAAATGTTTATATTTTCATGGTATTATGGGTATTTTTTTTAATTTGCGCAGTTTTTTTATAATTAGTTTAGGTGTGCTTAAGATAGCAGGTAGAGGATAATTTTAAAATATTTATGATATGTGTATTACGTGTCCTTTGAGTTTATGAAACAAAATATAAAGCAAGATCCCCTTCTTCCAGACGATGACGGCACCCAAAACGTGCGCCTGCTTACAAAAGTGCTGATCTCGCACGGCGTGTGGACGGAGCCGTGCGGCGTGGACATCTCCGTATGCCTCGCGGTGGAGGAGGGCGGAGGCCGGGAGCCCGCGCCACTTGTGGAGCTGTGCCGCCCTGTGCGCGTCACTGTCGCGCCCAAGCCTATCAAACGGGGGATATAGACACCACTGTTAGAGGCCTCCGTAACCGTAACTGTCGGATATTTGAAATAAAAGTATCTGAAAATTATCGGATTTGGGAAGTCTGTTAAAATGTGAGAGTCTAAACAAAAGAGACACGACATATAGATACCACTCATGTTATGGACCTTCGTTACCGTAAATACCTAAAATTGTAACTACTAAAATGATAACTACGAAATAAAGACCTACTGCTGTGCATGGGTCCTCCTCTCAGGGTGTCTACCAATTTCAGACTTTTTTCTACTTCATTTTTACCATTTTCCGTTATTGTTGTATAATAATGTCTTTCTGTACTGTAATGTAATAAATAACCAGAAATGACCCTTTGATTCAGTATATAAAGTGTATTGTGTTAAAAATGAATTCTTGTATTATTAACTATACTAAATATTCTTAATTATTAATCGTATGACTATGGTCCACACCATATCACTCTATTTTCTAGATTTGTAAATAAATATCTAGATTTATATTAGCATGGATTCTAAAAAAATCTCTTATATATTTTTCAAATTTTTGGCAGTACTTATAGTAGGATATTGTCCTCTAGCTGGGTGTAGTGCCTAAATAAAGTTGAAACAGTTAGTTTACTATTTTCAACATTATGTTATAGTTAGACGTGTGCAAAACAGTGCTTTTCAATGTAATGTTATACAGCGTGGCATTTGGTATTGAGTAATATGGCATGACACCATGTTTCATAACATGATGGAACGCGCGCCGTGCGCGCTTCTTCTCAAGTACAGTGCACGCGAACAAGTCACAGTGCTACACCCGCCCGTCTGTGATGTGTGCAGTGTTTACTGTAATGTTTTACTGTCATGGGTAATGATTATTTTGGTCGAGTTATGTGAGATGCCATATTGCATGATCGGGTAACATGACGCGTCATGTATCTATGACATTACTTACACATGTCTAGTTATAGTGTAATACTTGTTAAGATCTTACACCATACATTGTGATTTATTTAAATAATATGTATGTTTTGTTCTATGTATTATTATTAGTTTAAGAGAATATCATATTTTGATAGATAAATAAAATATGTAATAAAAGAAGATGAAATAATACTGTTATTTTATTTTTCAGAATACCTTTACTTAATTTTAATAGTATATTTACATAATTACACTTAATATACATCTATAAAAATCACTTTTTGTTTGTACCTAAAATGTACATTTGAACTCTTAATAGAGATAACTTTAAAATAGAATTTATGCTTAATATATAATTGCTATAACCTTTTACTGTAATTAGTTCATTGTCAGACATTCAAAAGCAGATATATGCACTATATTATAAAGTTGCAGTCAAGTATTATGGAAGCAGAATTTTAGAATTTTTTCCTACTCGAAATAAGTAAGTAAACAAGAGCTCAAAAGCTGGCAAGAGACCCTCTTGAGTTCTTACATAACTTAAATAGACATAGGTATAATTTCATAAGAATTATATCAGAATTAATAAATAAAACACTAGTGTAACCAACACAGACATCACCTCACTTTTGTTGCTTATATAATACTTGAATGATCTCAAAGGCAAAAGTCTTAGAATTTATATTTTAGTACACAAGTTCCTTATACAATATATGCAACTTATTCCTTATCGATAGCAAGTAACTCGGAGCGAGCGAGACAGTGATATATCAGTTGTTTCACTCCAGGCATCCAGGTACACACAGCACTAACATGATTCACCATCAGTGCTTTGTGAATATCATCAGCTTTACTGTAATTTTCTTCTTTCATAGCTGAAAAGCAAAAAAAGCTATATTGCCATACTCTTAGTTAAGAATCACATAGTTTTCAAATATATGATAGTAGTGAAAAAGTATGCCTTCCGCTTTATGGTAAGTAAGTTTTACAACTTACCTTACTTTGCCTAAATAAAGGTTTAACTACCTCAGATAAGTATGTCTCTCCTACCAATAGGGTTACCAAACATTTTGTGAACGATAAATTAGCTATAAATATATAGTACACATATAAAACATAGTATTTTATGGACAAAACATAACAAGTACACAAAAATATAATTATTTTAATAAATCTATACTTATTTTATATTTTTTAAGTGGAATGCTTGTTTTAAAATTAATGTAGATTTTGAACTGATGTATTTATTTGCTCGATTTGTTCAATAGTATGCAGATCCGAAACATAGTACAATACTATAGATTATAGTACGGTTGACAACCCTACCTACTACACCTTTATACAACAACAGAAGCACTCAACACAGCAGTCTATAAGCAGATATAGGTGTGGCAGAGTTGTCTCCAGAGTGGAACCACAAGAGCTTTGTACAACTTCAAACTTCTCAGACAATACAGAGACTGAGTGTAAGGCAAATAGAAATACTACTATTTTTAATGATGATTATATGTAATTAGAAGTCCCTTACGTTTTGTTCAAAGATTTACTTCTTATTCATATTACATGACCACTAATAATTACAGTAGTAAGTAACTCTTACATCACTGTTTTGTAAAACAGTGATGTAAGAGTTACTTCATTTATATACACAAGTTCATTTTGAAGGAAAAATACTTGTTTTATGAAAGTAAGAATTGCTGTATTTAATTTTTTAAATGTATAGTGGGCTTTATGTTTGCTTTATTCACAGTATATTAAATACAGAATTAAATTAATTTGTGTTTACATACCATGTGCCAGATCTCGTATTTGAACCTGGATTTCTTTATTTATCTTCTCATTGTTCCACATATCCTCCATTACCTCTAGTCTCTTCTTTATGTCGCTAGCTTTTGTGCCTAGTCCATCACTACTATCCACACATTGCAATAATATTTCTTTTATTTCCTTTAACGTACTTTCACTATCTATTTGAACCTCTTCTATTGGTTTGGGCGGTATTACTGTGGTTATGGGCGGTGGAGGAAGTACTGTAGTCGGCATAGGAGGTAAGTTGACTGGTGGAAGAGGAGCAGGACTACTGCCCCCCGATAAAGGAAAGGCAACGCGTTTATTTAAAAAGTTACGCGGCCGGTTAGGCGTAGTTTGCTGTGCGTTGTACGCTAATTTTGGAGGATCATTCCAGCCAGGATCAAATGGAACTAAAAGGGAAGAAAAATTTTGTTACCTGTTTCTCAATATTGCAATCATTGCAATGAAATATTAATTTAATTTCTTACCTTTACTTGTGTTGACTGGAGTACTGCTATTGTCCATTTTTTGTATGAATAGGTAAAGTGACTAAGGTGAAATCGTTTACGTAGTAAAGTACAGAAACGGTAGAAATTTACTGATATAGTTTAATTTCTAAATTTCTATACGATGTAGTATAAAATTACTCAATTTGGTTATTCTTTGACAGATGATTTGAAATCGACAAGTCGACACTGACGCCGTCAGTCTGACGGTGAGGATTGACGGCTTTGACATATTGTTTAATTGTAATTATTTATCTGTTTAAAAATCTACTACTACTGTATATTATTCAATTAATGTAATGTATAAACCTTTTTTATTCAACGGCATACAGTTGAAAATGTATAAATTTATAGTATCAAACAATTTTAAGTCGCTATAATTTTTGGTGTCCCGTGCATTCGTACGTAAATAAAAAATAATGGCGTGATTTCTTTGTCGAAAATTCGAAATCAGTGATTTGAGTATTTTGAGTGTCACTTGTCAAGTTGTCATTGTCAGTCTGTCATTGACGAAGCGCTGTAGTGGGTCGGAAAATGGCTTTTTCAAAGATTTTCATTGTATTTGCGGCATTTCCCGTACTTGTTACTTTTGTTTTGTTAAGTTTAACTCATGTATCTGAAGGTACGAAATTTTATTTTCTCATAAAATGTCTTACTTCACTAATAATTAGCTTAAAAATCTGTTCTGTTTATCGCACACCACCCCAGGCCGCTAACAATTACGTGGCCTTATGTTATGAGTGGAAATCATGAATGAGGCAATTTAATATTCTGGTTTAAAATACAATCATATTGATTATTTTGCACAGGTTCAAAGGCGCAATTTGTATCATGCGGCACGATTTTAAAATTAATGAACACAGACCTGCGGCTAAGGCTACATTCGCACGACGTGAAGTATGGTTCAGGGTCTGGCCAGCAGTCTGTGACGGCGGTGGATGTGACCGATGACAACAACAGCCACTGGCTGGTGCGGCCTGTGGCGGGTGAAACGTGCAAGCGCGGGTATGCTGTTTTCAGATTTTTTATTGTGGAACCCAACCTATTTATCACTAGCCTCCTATTTATCCCTAGCGTGAAGATTAGTCTTACCTGAGGTTAGCCATAAAAGCGTTGCTACCCCTGAGGACTAATTTGGAATGCCTCTCATAAGTATATCACCCTTATCTAAATGCATGCAAAATTATTTTTGTGGACCATTTATATCTACATTTGAACTTACTTATTTTCTGTTTACTATTGTACACAAGTCACATAGATCAATAACTAAAGAAACTAAACTTTATCCTTTAAATAAAATATTTCATTGATCTGATATGTTATGGTGAATAGTTTTCATGTAATTATCATACAAAGGGAACAACCAATTCTTGACAGATGTTGCCACTGTCCAAAGAATTTCATATAATTTGTAGGCATAGCATGTGCACAGGGTACAGCCAGTTTTAAATATTATCGCCTTTCAATTTTGTATTTAGAATATTCAGAAGTTATTTTTTAAAATTCTAGATCACCAATTAAATGCAACTCAAACGTCCGGTTACAACATGTAGCGACAAAGAAGAACCTCCACTCGCACTATTTCTCATCACCTCTGTCGGGCAACCAGGAGGTCTCTTGCTACGGTGATGAGGACGGAGAGGGGGACAGTGGAGACAACTGGACTGTCGTCTGTAATAATGACTATTGGAGGAGAGACACTCCCGTGAAGCTGAGACATGTAGATACTTCTGCGTAAGTGTATTTTATAGTCATATTATATTAATATATTTCATTATATAAAAAAGAAAAA
>DWNE01008751.1:0-11338 GCA_018249875.1 Cecropterus toxeus | reverse complement strand
ATGGTCGCCTCATATAAAAGTGAGCCGGCAACCACACCCTTCCACTGAAACGCAAGAACTGCTTCACGCTAGAAATAAGTGTGGCGGTGGTACCTCCCCGGTCGAACTACATTGGTTTTACCACCTGGCACTATTGGCAACGACTAACGCACGTCGTACCTTTTGCATGTGTTTGGAAAGGAAGGAACTGATTTACTGGAACCTTAGGAAAAGTCTCAGTAAATCAGTTCTTATAGAAGAGAAAAGTGGCCATAGAACGTAAGGTGTTCCTATATCAGAGTCAATGGGGCAACTTAGCCAATGCGTTTCCTCTTAACGGCCAATTTCGAGCGAGTTACTTGGTCCGTCGGTAAATTTATAAGAACTACTTTTATATCTACTTCTCAATTTATTAGGCGTCAAGATTGTGCTATTTTTGAAACGTGTGTTTGCGAGTACTTCGAAGATGGATGTTGATAGTAAATCATTTTGAATAAATTTATATGCTTTCACGCCTTTTTAAATTCATTTAATGACAATAAAATTTTAATTTGTGGACATCTTATTTATTTACCTTTTGTAATTCATTTTTTAGTTATCGGTATCCTAAGCAGAATATTTTTATCCAAGCAACCGTGAACTCAAACTGTGTCAAACTTACATTTGCGTAGACGCTTAAGTTTGAGACAGTTATCGTTACCACGGTAATAGTGATACTATTACCGTGTCGTTACTATACTACTATCGTATTGCTGATTATTATTATTGTTGTTAAGAACAAACCGGATGCTATTTTATAGTTCTCGCTGTCACCGTGACTGTCTGTGACCGTCTGCCACAGGAATCTAGCCTTAAGCCGTAATAAAGAGCTTAAAAATGTACATGGTACTACGAAAAACAATTTAAACAATCTTAACCAATGTCAACTTTGTCTTTCTAGCCCGTAGCGTGTGCCACACCATCACCTCGCTGGAGGTGCCCAGATGGGCAGATCCTCGTGTGGAGGCGGAGCTGCGGTGTCAGTACACGCGACAGCCGCACGACCCGCCGCTCCACTCCGTGAAGTGGTACGAGGGGAAACACGAGATCTTCAGATACACTCCACAGGAGGTAAGGATTCTACTTTTTAAGTGTAACAGACATTAACAACGCGCAGTTTTAATTTCTTTACTGTCGATATTTCGTTGTAGTTTTTAGTTAGTTTAGGTAGTATGGATCGTGGCCACGGTGAAACGGGAAACAGTTTAATTGCGAAGTTCTATTTTTAAGTGATGGGTAATGTTTCAACATGGTATTTTTAGGGTTCCGGCGGTTGAAAATGGGATCCTACTGTTTGTCTGTCAGGTTGTATCTCGTGAGCCGGGACAGCTAGACTATTGAAATATTACAGATTATCTGTACCACGCGGTTTCACCCGCTACTACATAAGAAAGAACAAACAAACATATATGTTATATAGCCTATAGCCTTCAATAAATATACTATGTATTCAACACAAAAATATTTTTTCAATCGGAATCAGTAGTTCCTGAGATTAGCGCATTCAACCAAACAAACTCTACTACTTTATAATATTAGTACAGGTGATTTCTGTTAGAATGAAATAATTATTTAAGGAGGGCTCCCAAAAAACAACGTGATTTGGCGTTTTTTACACATAATTCAACGGTACCCTCATAGGCGAGTCCGATTCGCACTTGTCCGGTTATTAACTGTTATTTATCACTTAAAAGTTGATAAAATATGCCTCTAATATATTTTTGCAACTATCGTCTATAGGAAAGCATTTGTATAGTAACCAAATAAGTTTATTTCTTTCCTCTATACCCCTAAATATAATTAATGAAACTTAGTTAATACTTATACTATACGCAAAACGATTTTGTATTTTATATACATTAAACCTATTGTTTAGATGACCAACAAATAAATTCCTAAAGCTAAAATCACGCAATTTCAGACCTACATTTCAAATTTTGAAACAAGACCTTACACTACGTTTCATAGACTCTAAAATAAACCACTCAATTGTGGTTTAATTATTAAAACCCCGGTGTTATTCGGTTTTTATATCCGCCATAAACATTAGTATTAACAGTAATGTTTACGTCCATTTAATTTTACGAGCGTTGTTGAATAAAGTTTTAAAAGCTGGCCGGTTTTATGGCGCACTTAAAGCTTGCAATGCTAGGACTTAACAATGATTCTGTCTTAAAATGGGATTGCATGTAGAGTAAGTTGTGAGGGAATTGCTGGAGAGTGTTCAGGATATATAGAAAGTAAGTAAGTTAAGGTAGGAACCTACGTGGATGAAACCGGCAAATCTATTTTCGCAAAATAGGAGTAGAGTTTAGGCCTAATGTGCTTCGGTTTGAATGACATGGTAAGGTATCTTCAAATGAAATACTAGCTTTTGGAATCGAACCACAAGGGATTCGGCTATCCTTGATTAGATATTGGCCCAGATTTTTAGTGTTCAATAAAAAAACTGATCTCAATACGAAATTTGCGGATGAGGTCAAAATTATAATCTTCTTAGATTTTAGCAGGCGGTAAGGAAGATCAGGTAATGACCAAAGATCAGTTTAATTGCAAAATTCATTTTTTTGTAACAATCAATACTTTCATTTATTTAGTCTGAATTTTACTTTAAATTCTGCTGCCTGTTTTAATAGTATTTGTATTTTCAGCCCTTAAACCATACCCACTTCGTTATAAAGTGGGCCAGTTCCGAGAAAATTAAAACAAACTATAATGTTAATTAACCCCTTATCAGTTAAACTGACCCAATTAAAATTTCAGCAATTAATTAGGAAAACTAAGAAGTGGCTATACGTTTTATATAAATATATTTCAATGAAATGAACAAGTCCAATTAGTTTTATTATTTTTTCCAAATGAATAACTGCGCTGGACTCCGAAGCTCTTTTCTGGTCGAAGCTCATTAAATAAGTTCGCTCTATGCATTTCCATTAATAATATTGATTTAAATACTTGTGCAACCCTCTCGTCGGTATTAAAATGCTCCAGCTGTTGTTTAAGCACATTTTAATATTTTATACGAGTTATTTTATAATATAGAAGTTGAAAACGAACATGCAGCCCACCTGTGTTGGTGCCTACGCAATTTAGCCAATGGGTTCTTTAAGACCTTCAAATCTTACTTCTTACTAATGTTATAAGGATGAAAGATTTTAAGAATGTAAGCGTGTGTTACTCTTTCATGCAAAAACTAGTTGTGGGATTTCGCTGAAATTTGTCACGCAGAGAGTTTATGACCTACATAAATTAACACATATGATTGCTTTAACCACGTTTGACGACCCGCGTGGCGGAGCGGTCACCATACCGGTCTGACGCACAGTGGGTCCCGGGTTCGATTCCCGGCCAGACAGAAATATGAATGATGTATTTAGATTTCTGTTCTGTGTCTGGGTGTTTGTGTATTCATCTTTGTGTGTCCATGGCACCCTCGACACAGGAGTAAATTCTAGTTTGGGGCTACGAGTGTAGAAAGCGTGTGTGTGTGTGTATCTTAATATGTTACGGGTACTCAAGAACCGTGAATACCTGTAAAATATTAAAATTTATATTTTTGTTTTGAGTGTAGGTGTTTGCGTTCCTCTTTATGTGCATGGAAATTAAGCTATTTATTACAGTGCATTATAATGTACATACTTGAAAAAACAACATCATATTTCACAACTATAATATTTTTATAAGAAATTGTATATACACGTGTAACTACAAATCGAGCGTAAAAGAGTAAAATACCGTGTTATTATAACAAACCTATATTTACTAAGCGAGACTACGATCTGGATAATTTTGTAGCAAAATACCATTTTTAACGGCCCTCGCGTTACGCTGATAACAATATTATTTCAGTTGTTTTGCCCACAACCCCGAACCCAGATAAACAGAACGAAAACGCGTGCGAGGCATTGCGTGCTATTCTATCCAATTACCAGAAGCCCGGTACAGGGTCGTGATATTTAGGGCCGGGAATGTACCTAATTCTCTGTACTTACGTAAGCGCTTGTGTAATTGATTGGAGCTTAGCAACGCAGCGGTCAGGGCTTGCATGGGTGGCTGTAAGTGGGTTTTGATGCAGGAGTATTTACATACAGTTGTCGTATTTAGTATCATATTTTATTATGAATAATGATGTATGAATTATATCTATTGATTCTATCACTGCCTCCCATAGACAGCTCTAATCAATCCCAGATGAGATCAGAATCTTACCTAAGGATAGCCGCAGATGCGTTGCTACCGCTGAGGACTAACTTGGAACACATTGTAGAATTAGTCATATCAATCAAAAACTAAAAGATATAACATAGTTCAATAATAAGTTTAAAGGCAGATCATAAATTCAAATGCAAGTTAATATTTTCCACGAATAAATATTTTATTAATTAAAACAGAGTAATTTTAATCCAACTTATTATTTTGAATCTCCTACCTATTTCTCTCTTAGATTACTTAACGTTTATACAGATTAGCAGAAAATGTTTTACTGTACAAAAAAGCCAAAGTTTCCCCAAAAGATATACTAATAATGTCAGGCAAAATAGAACTAAATAAAAACAGCTTACACAGTTTCTTCAACATTTATTTAATATTACAGTTCGACTTCGTGGAAAGGAACCTGTTTCTAATTTGTTTCATGTCACAACTTCGCCTGTAGTTAATTCAGTTTCGTTTCGAATGACTGTAAATATTATATTTCGCGTTTATGTCAACATTGGTTTCATCTAAAAGCTAACTATTGGCAAATAACAAAAAAGATATAAATAAGTTTTGTAAAAGCTTTTTATTTGAACCATATTTTATTCGTTTGAAAAAATCGGTTGAATAATTATTTCAATATGTTATCAACACAAGAAATATCGTGATTTAAAAAACACATTCAAAGTGATCATATCATCTATATAGCGTGAATGTACGTCATCGCTTTGCTGTAATGATTTATATTGTATCAAGCTCTAATACTATAAGTAACAAAACCAAAGTTCAAAACTCAGTAGTCTGACCTAAAAACTATTTGCTATTTTAATTTTGACGTTATCTGTTAGTCATAACATAGCGTAAGTCTTATTATTTTTTTCTTAGGTGGATTCAGTACACCCGTCTGGTTTTCCGAAAACATTTGAACAAGCTTTTATTTAACTTGCCTTATTAATTCACTGGTTTCTAAATGCCGCGTGTTGTGTGGTCTTCCTTAACAACGTTCCCACCACTCACCAGATGTATTAGAAAGTGAACGAGTAAATTCAGTAGAAGAGCAGCAGCGACTTCCCGGGTATTTCCAAATATTTTTTTACCGTGTTTATAGATAATGGTATGGAACCCATTGTGCGCGAGTCCGACTCGCACTTGGTTGATTTTTTAACATAAATATATTTATACAATTATGACACAGAAATTAACATTGAGATCGTCGCAATTAAATAAATATTAGCGGTCATGGCAGGTGATTATTTTCACGTTAGTTAATTCTGATACCGCCTTATTAGATTTGGAATGTAGGAATTATTCAGCTTGGAGATTTATTAGTCCAATCCTGCCTGAGAAATGAACATTAGTGGCGTATGGTGAATTATTCATAGGTGATAAATAGAAGGTTATCACCTAACGATTAAGCTTTTTAACGTATTTGAAGTCGTCTTATTAATGTATACATTTTATTTTATTATTACAATGCTGAAAAGTTACTTAAAGTTAAATACTTCTAATGTACTGAACAATGTCATGTGTCTACTGTACAACTTTTATGGTAAATAAAGCTATTATTATTATTATTATTACTTATTTTACAAGGAAATAAAACGTTCTTATTAAATCCTAGCTTTATATTCTCTTCGAGCGTATACAATTATATACAGCCCGCTTAACCGCTTTTGAATAGACTTGCAGTAATTGTATTGCTTGTACTTGTACATATTATTAAAACATTCCAGAATATTTCTTATAAATAAAAGGTAGAACGAGTATGCGTTCTACCTTTTATTTATAAGAAGAAATATTTGTTAGGGGAGGTATTACCGCCACATCTATTTCTAGAGTTAAGCAGTTCTCTCGTCGGTAGAAGGATGTGGTTGCTATCTTTCTTTTATATGAGGTGACCATCTCAGTTCTCAGAAGTAGCAAGTAGGTCTGTGATTGGCTTAAGTTAGCAAACTTGCATTCTATATCAAGTTCTCAACTATGTCCATACGCGACAGTGAACGCCTATCATCGGGTGAATTGCCTACTCGCATGCTGCCTTCATTCTCAATATGTTCCTTTATTCATTTATTTACTTTTCACTGGACTGCAATTTGAGTATTCACTTTTCTTATTGGAAATGTCTTCCACTTGTATATATGTTCGATTTTTATTTATAAAAATTCACACGCAAATGAGCTCGTGCAGAAGAAATCCACCTGACAGTAAGCGACATCAGGTAAACCCATCAACCATCAGGTAACAAATAGTACGCGGGTAGAAACTTTAGGTATAAACGACTACCTAAAGACTAATCTGGAATGTCACGTGTATGCGTATTTGAATTACTCTTTCGATTAAGATAATTATATACAAACACACAGAATATTTCTAGACTTCGAACATTAATTTATTTGAAATACCTTTAAATAAATAATTAGACGGTTACTGAATAAACAAGCAAGAAGTTTATAATTATCGTAACATTTATACAGATTCGAGTAGGAGTGATGTTATTTAAATATGGCTTTCATTAAAACATGGCCACTGAAGTTGGGAGATGTTTAAATTAAACAACTTGGCTAGAACAAGCTGATCTGAAAACCACTGGTTTCATATTTCGTGTTGGGAATATCAATAACTGGAATAATAAGGCTTTGTTTAAGTTTATAATGATAAGGAGCTCTGCGCCGTGGGTTTATTCGCGGTAAAAAAATACATGTGGAATTTACACACGGCAGAAGTTAAACTTCTAAAAATAGCTTACAAAAGATAATAGTCAATATAATAATAATAAATTGAATATTTGATAAATAAAACAAAAATTTCTTGCATCTTCATCTATAAATTCAACTTAGTTTATTTAACGCTTCACGCTTGGCTTAGGTCCGCATGACACCTTAATCCTCTAAAATAGAGCGATAAATCTTAGATAAACATTAATAATAATGTAATTTACTAGTCACTGCAGCCCACTGCGGTCATTTTATTTTGCATATTCCAAACTTGAGCTCCTATACAAGCTACAAACTAAAAGCGTTAGCATGATTTAGAAAGGCGTACAGCGCCATCTAGTTGTAGCGCCAAAAACTGCTGTCGTATAACATTTTTTTCATCGAGTTTCAAATCACAGCGATTCTAAATAACTTTCACTTCAAAAAGTAAAGTGACAATTGAGAAACATATATTTAACACAGATTTTATGCTGTATACTTTTTTATAAGATAGGAAATGGGTCAACACAACAAGGGTCCTATCTGAAGTCAATCCCGTTCCAAGGACAAAGATGGTTGTTTCATATAAAAGTGAACTGGTAAATACATCCATCCACCAAAATGCAAGAAAGCTGCTTCACACTAGAAATGGATATGGTGGTGGTACGATCGGACTATGTTGCATTATCTAGGCTTCCCAAAATCTTGGAAGATATTTTTGGGTCAGCGAAAGGTCTGTTGCCAATATAATGGCCAAAAAGATAACGTTCTTAATGCAAAACTGTTTTAACCAAGTATAATATAACTTCAAGGATGATGAAGTTAAACAGGATGAAGTTCGCTACAGCAAGTTAAAGCACGATAAATACTTGATAGGTGAGTCTCGGCTTTCAAAGTAGCTTCCGTTTTTAATATAAATAGGGTTTTAATACTATTACTATCGTGTACTAACTGGTGATGTGATAGATTTTTAATTTTCTCTCAGAATGGAAAGATTACTTTTATATAGTTTATTTTACAAATACTGTTTCAGTGCAGATGATAGAGTTTAAAAAAACATGTAGTATTTTTTCAAACTCTTAAATATGTAGGTTTTCTGATGTGTAATCTTATGTTAATTATTTAAAATATAACTCAGGCTTATGTGTTTATCTGAGATGTGGCTTCTAAATGTCGGTTGTCGAAATTCTTAATAGAATAGGCTATCACATAACTGATATTGTTTCAAGCTTTTATTAAACTTGCCTCGTTAGTTAGTTTCAACCTATGCGAGAGATAAATTTTGCAACTGAATTTTAAGCCAGTTAATCCCAACCGATTGTCCTCAAGGCTTGCATACATGTTTGTTATGGATGACAATGCTTGACTAGCTTGGGTCCGCCATATTAGCATTCTGATACGTCGGATACCCCAGGATGGCGGACCAATTACTTTCTTAGCACCCCCATTATATGGGTTAATAATTCTTATATCACATTCTTCTCCAAAATTCCAGATAATTGGTATAATAATGAAATGGGTTTCAAAGAAGCATATGAAAAACGAACTTAAATAACTAAACATTTAAGTTTTAATATTTATGCAAATATTTATTTGTATTTTTATTAAAACGATTGTTGTAAGACAGACATAAGTATAAGGTTAACACGCTTCTTACACTCATAGACCCACTTTAGGATTTTTTTCTATGTCGTGGGTTCCATGGACTCACAAATACGAATATATAAACACTCATACCCAGAACAGAATCTACACTCATCATTCAGTTGTTTCTCTGGCCGGGAATCGAATCCGGGACCAACTGCGTGTCAGTTGGTCCCGGATTCGATACCGGTGTTACCATTATGACGTTTGATAACCACGCGCGCAAAAATAAAGCCTATAAATATAGAGAGTTCAATAAAGTGATATTATTCACTATATGCCATTAATTACTAGTAGGCTTACACGTATTCTCTCTCATTTCAATATACACACATCACTTTAATTTAAACCCACATTAGTTTACGTAGAGTGTCCTAGTGAAAGCGTGTTGATCCAGTACTTACTCAGCCCATCCCGCTATCGACCGCCCCACTTCGCTATTAAAGCTTTCATTTAAATAAATATCTCATTTCAAATGCTATCCATGTCGTGTTTTTATTCGTTATGCGATAGCCGAGTTAAATAGTTAAAGGTTTTTACAAATGCTTAGTTTTCAGTGTCATATTTTCGCTTTTGTAATACCACCATACCACAAGTATGGTATTAGAAAAGTGTAATATGGTGGATATTTGTGGTACATCTACATTTCTTTGGATTTGTTACATTGTACTTGCAACAGTACTTGTCACTAGTAAAGTGAATAGAATAACCTCCTCTTTTTTGAAGCCGGCTGAAAATAATTAAATGTTATTTACTTTTAAGAAAATGTCAAATAAATTAATAAACTATTAGGTATAAAATATAAGTCCAGTTCGAAGGTGGTGTAGCCATTTTTGGTTATTCTCTGGAGGCACCACCGCTTCACCTACGTATACTAATGTTATAAAGCAGTAGAGTTTGTTTGGTTAAACGCGCTAATATTAGGCACTACTGGTTGGAATTGAAGAAGTATTTTTGTGCTGAACAGTAAATTTATTGTGCAAGCCTTTAGGCTATATGCTACGCTATGTTGGTCTGTTTTTAATAGATTGTTCTCTAATAAACTGCGTGGGTGAAACCGCGTGGGACAGCAAGTTTCTTATAACAATAATGTTAAGGGCTGCTGTGAACCAGAATTAACCAAACTAGCATGGAAGGTGGTAGAACCAATATAGTAAGGCCGGAGAGGTACCACCGCCACACCTACTTCTAGCGTAAAGCTGTTCTTGCGTTTCGATGGAATGGTGGTGGTTGCCGATTCACTTGTATATGAGGCGACCATTTAGTGCTCCGGAGTAACAACACATCTGTAATCGACTTTAGATAGAACCTGTGTTCTATATAAAGTTGCTTATGGATGTCCATGGGCGACAGTCACTACTAACCATCTGGCGGACTGTATGTTCGTTTGTTATTTCAATTTGTTAAACAAAAAATAATGTCCGCTCAAATGATATCATCAACAAAACAATTTGCTTGTCCAAAGAAAATACAAAGTTATTTATAAATAAGATCACAGTAAGCCCGTAATGGTACGACATCGTAACGTAACATTACCCAAAACGGAATTGAAGATGTTTAAGCCGCAGTCACCGCTTTTGATGTTATTACTTCCTTTGTTTCCTTAGGCTCCGCGCACATTGGCAACTTTTGTCGTTATGTTTTCTTAGTTTTCTCCAAATAAAGTTGTTTATTTTGTCGTAGTAAATTTTACATATTTTATGAAATCCATGTAATATATTAGGTCCTAATATATTACCTGGATTTCACTAATACTACATTATTCCCGCGGCTTCCGCTTTAGTCACGTCTGCCGCAGAAATGAGTACCCTACATATTAGTCTAGGTTATAAAATATATGTGTCAAATTTCGTTGAAATCCGGTAGTTTTGCATGAAACAATAAACACACTCAAAAACTGATGCATTTATAATATTATTAAGATAAACCGGGAGTAAAAGGAGGAAGAAGCACCTTTTTGGAGAAAAATAAAGCTGCGTTCATATATAAAGAGTCGTAAAATCGCAAAGTGGCTTTAACCTTAATTTATACACATATTGGCAGACGTCACCAACACTGACAGATAAATACAAAATGATAAAGACGTCTGAAGCCTCAGAATACAAGGCTATAAAGTTGTCGTTGCCTAATTTATTTAAAAGTCTCATATCGTTTGCTTCAAATGATTACCTACGCGATAGGGGTATCCTTGCACCCCTCGATTTTTTATTTTTTTAAATAAAATCCATAATCCATGGAAAATACACTAATATAAATAACAGTAATTTGCCAAAAAAATGAAAATAATTCTTTTATTTAAACTTTAAATGTTTTACGATAGACAACATAAATTATTTGAAAGCTTTGCTGTATTTTCATAAAAAAATAACATTTGATTTTTCGGTACACTTACATATATTTTCTTAAAAATACGTTTCAACGTACAGTAAAAATATAATACTCTACTCTTTGTGTCCTATTATTTTATTTCATAAAACTACATTTCCCAACTTTCCGCTTGCGATAGTTCTTTAAAATCGAGTCTAATCCAATTCCAGTGCCGTTCTGAGACCGATCCTCTTTTAAAAGCGACTTTTATCGCATTTTTAAAAAAGATTTTCATCGTTGCTACAGGGTGCTTAAACTTTGAGATACCGGAAAATTGTTGAGCGGACGTAGATGTTGGCATTGTGTTTAAACTAGTATAAACGGCTTTGAAATAGAGACAGAAAATAAATATTGTTGCAAAGGAAAAATAGCAACTCAATTAATATTTATATTCGAAGATAGTATATTCCATATAATTCCGC